>JAYMTF010003655.1:0-14710 GCA_036897485.1 Pelargonium nanum | reverse complement strand
GACAACGCAAAGACGATTGACGAGCGCACCACCAAGAGCAACTACCCAATTTAGGGCTTCAAAATCGAAAGAATGAAGAGTGAAATTGGTGTTCTGTTGTGGTTTGACGATAGAAAAAATGAAGGGCTGAGATTAGATCTCATAATCTAATCCAATGGCTCTCATTTATTCTATTTAGAATATCAAATCAATTTAAATGAAGGGGCATTATAGTCTTTTTACAAAAATATACTACTTTTTACATCAAAATTTAACAAACACAACTCTTTTTACACCTACTTTAACACCTCCTATTGCAACTCATTTTAGCAAACACAACTCAAATTTTCTATAGACTCTCTCTCTTCCTTTTACCTTCTATAGACTCTCTCTCCTCCTATAGACATTTTATCTAGACTTACCAAACAACCCCTTAACCTTTTCTGGTTTGGATTTATCACTCCCTAGATTTATATAGTATTAATGATTTTGTTATTTTCCTAGCATAACTGTAATAGACAATGATTCGTGTCCCTGTCTCAAGGTCAACAAAACGATTCAAATTAAGGGCATCCACAATGGTTAACCTCTAAATTGGTTAATAATGTGAACTCATATTGACACATCATCATGATATAATACTTCCATTCATACAATGGTTAAACTCCAAAAGGGTTAATAAATGGACCCACTAATAGTGAGTGGTGGAAAAAAAATACATGATAAATAAGTCAACAATGTATTGGATTAAAAAGTGAGCAAGTGACACATGGCAAAAAATATAGTTCTATTAAAAGGTTAATATATATTGAGTGGTTAATAACCATTAAGCTTAACCATTGAATTTGTATATGTTAATGCACTATTACCTATACTATTAACCTTTATTTTTTTGCCATTGTGGATGCCCTAATATCAATTTCGAACTTTTTTGTCAAATATAATGAATCAATGGTGAATTTAACCTTAAAGTTATAATATTGCCATTGTAGGGCAATATTAAGAGCTTGCCCTACACACCTAGGATTTAAATACTTGCAAACAATGCATATACATACATACACTAAATTTCACAAATATTATGATATGCAAAATTAATGTATTTCTAGGGTCAAAACATTGTGAACTGAAAAGAACTAGTACTAAATATATACTGCAGACTACACCCAAATTATACAGAAAATTGTTGTAACCATCACTGGTTATAAAACATTCAAAATCCATAATATGGTTTTCAATTAGAACATATATGTGTAGTGATCTTCACAACCTTAATACACAAAATTACAACCTCGCAAAAAAGAAATTTGTCTATCGCCCTCCCGGATTTCTGTTCCATGACAAATAAGTCGGGTCTCCAAGCCGCCTGTAAGAAAAGAATCATCAGTGTGACACAATAAACTACGCTTATCTTATTTTCAAATCCAATATCCGAACAAGTGTTAGACTTCCATTATAGCTTTCATCAATGTTGTCAAATTTTCACTTATGTTATAGCCTTAGTTGATCACGCAAAGTTAGCATTAAAATTCGTAGTTCAATCATGAACAATGAGAATCTCATTCCTATTCTGTTTCTTAATTCTTCATTTCTGAACCAATATTCCAAATTTCTAATCCAAGCGCTACCAACATGTTATGAGAGATGTACCGAAGGTGAACATATGAGGGTAATTTCGGAAATGAGATTCACCTTGGCTTGATGAGATATACGAGAGTGAACGACAAAGCCAAGAAGAAGCACAATCCGCCAATGGTGAGATAAGCAATGCCCAGAAAGTCATTCTTTCCTCCAAGCCAGCTGGTGGTCGAAAGCACCAACTTCTTCTTGCCATTAAAACTGTATGTGTTGTAATTGTTCTTCAATGTTACGTTTATGACGTCGTCTGGTCCAAGATCCGTCTCTATCTTCCCGTACAATTTCCTAAAAGTTGGAAGAGCTGCAGTTCTCATCCAAACAATTAGGTCCTCCTGCTCGCTCAACTGGTACACAAAATATTCAATAAGATTAGCACTTACCTCGTCAATGTAGATAATTCAATTAACAACAAGCTCTAATGGTCCTCTTATCCTCTACATGGAATCAGATATACATGGCGAAATGGGCCCATCACAAGCCTGAACTGATGATACCCCCAGGAATAGGATAGCAAATATAGTGGCTCGATAAACATTAGGCCTGATCAGGATGGCCCAAGTCCAGCCCCACAGCCAATGTTGCCAACTAGAGCTTGCAAAATAAGTCAAAACCTGCGGCCATCACCCTAAGCCCTAAACCACTTTTTACCGACCCAAGCTGGCAAAAAGCGGCCCGACAAGCATGTATGCATATTTTGCCCCGCCCTGTCGGCCGATTTGCCATGTATAGTATCAAAGCCTTATAGATCTAGAGGTCACAAGTTCGAGTATTGCCACCACCATGATTAAAATATGTTCAAAGTCTATTGTAAAGTTTAGCGAAAAGAACTGATTTGAGTAAAATAGCATAAAAGCAAGCCACGTCTCATATGTATAAATAAAATGATGGGCTAAAACTTACCGGTATCGACGGATCAAGAGTAGCACCACCTTTGAGAGAGCTATTTTGGAAGTTTTTAGGAAAAACATTTTTGCCAAACTTGTGATCCCTATCACTCTTCCAAGAGATACCCTTCTTAATCACTGCCAAGTTTGAGTTGTTGACGGAGAAACTATACGTATCATTGAACAAACTCCAAGCAATAAGGCCGCAAGGCACAATCGTGTTCCCATTTGCCATATCTTCGGGCTTACAGTCACTTATTTCATTCTCACTACTAGGATTTTTCAGCTGCTGATCGCTCCGACTTTTCACATACCTAAATTATACAAAACCATATGTCAAGTAAATGTATGCTCATTTCCATTTGATTGTAGTTTGAGCAATAAGCATTCCATTGGAACACAAAATCAAAGAGACATGTTAATCAACTTAAGTTTGATGATCATGGATGATAAAATGATAAAAATTGAACTTCTAATACGTAATTTCAATTAAATTGAACCATAAGTATTGCACTGGAACCTAACATAAGAAAAATCAGGAAGTTGTGAATGATAAAAGGATAAAAGTTGTAATTCTAATACGGAAAATGTAGTTAAAAGTGCCCCGAATATGATAAAAAGATATATACCTTCGGTGATTTTGGTAGAAGTTATCAAGCTGATAGTACACATATATGGGCTTCTTCACGGCTTTTGGCACCTAATACAAAACACCAGAATGGAAAAAAAAAGATCCAAAGAAAATTAGTCTTAAATTTTAATGTTATTACCCACTTTTACACAATGGATGAGGTTTTGGTAGAGACAAACCTTAAGTGTTTTGACGCAGGTTTTATCGGCGTCACTTTGTATGTATTTGACTTTATCTTTCCTAGATTCTAATGGTACGCAGTCAGTTTCGTACCCGTAAACAATTTCAACAACCTAATAAACAAGGAAGAGAATTGGAATCCATTATGAAGTACTAATCAGAACTAGAAAATAGTTAAAATAGTTTTGGTTTGCTCAAGAGGGCAATACATCTCGAGAAGCAAACAGGGAAGCTACTCCAATGGGAATGAAGACAATGCTAACAAGCATGAATGCTGAAATGACCTGCACATGGGGGAGAGATTGTGATTTCACAATTTTGGATATAAGACCGCTCCTCGTAAACGCTACATGCTCATGTAGTAACCGATGTATAGCAAATTCAACAAAGAAAAGTATGATAAAGCTTACCCATCGTGGCGTGAGGATTGGCTTGCAAGCTGGTAGTTCCTGTTGAGTAAACCTCGAATCTGAAGTGAACAAATTTTAAAAATGGAAAATTCAGAATATGTGTACAAATTTTTTTACATCTTTTAAGCATTGTTAAATCACATAGAACATGAATGTCCATTGTTTCCAGTAGAGCAGGCAGTTTGTGCATGATATTTTTGTGTCAGATTAAAGGTTACCATGTGCTATATGGGCCAACACAAAAACAACAAATCAAGTAATCGAGCTCAAATATAAAACATGACACGTTTATTAACACTTGAGATGAACACAACACCTTTCCAACACTGGGTTCACACGGCATGATTAGCACTACACAACCTAACACATTCGACAAAACAATCCCCAACACACTTGGCAGTTGGCATAATATTTAACATAACTATGTTAACTAACATACAAAGATCCTATAAACAATGAGACTGACTGGGGGGTTTTGGGTTAATTTCCTATAATAACCCCTAAGTGTGCGTGTTGGCTATCTAGAATGTCACTAGTTAATAAAGCTGAACATGAACACAACCCGATTACAAAATTAGTGAGCCTGAGCCTAAACACTGTTTATTTCGTGTCCTGTCATGTGTTGAGACAAGAATTGTCAGCTCTAGCTTCCACCATGCGAATGATAAACTATTTACGAACACCAAGAAATTCCCAAATCTTCTATAATCAAAACTATGCTTCCATAAGAATTTACTGTGTATTGAAAAACAAAGATCTCCTTAAGCCACCAACAAATTTCAGTGTGATCAATAAGACATTGTTCTACAAACTAATGATTGTTGAGTAGCAAAAATCAGATAGTGTTCTCAAAAACTTATCTTAGTCTGAATCAAAACAACACTATTATGCAATTTTTATATAAACCAACAAATAAAAAAAACACAAAAGTACTAATTAACAAGAATCAGTACAAATAAACAGCTGATCAAGCACAAAACTGCAAATGAGTTCTTGTAAAATGTACTCAAAAGCCCAGAAATATAAACACGGAACTAGAAAATTACATTTGGGTCGCTTTGAATTTCTTCTAACGGCTGAAGAGTCAGCAGATCCGGCACCTCCGGAGCTCGACGACGCAGTATTAGGGCTCATCAGTGAGAAACAGACACTGCCCAGTACAGATATAGAAGTAAAACCCAACACAGATTATGCAGAGACACTGATGATGATGAAGAAGAAGGTGTGTTTGGTTTGATCCCAGATACAGAATTGGAAAAAGCTTGAAACTTTAGGGAGCATATGGAAAGAGGAACATATTGTTGTCGTCGTTGTCCAGTTGGACAATGCTGGTTTGACTTTGAAGAGGAGCGGACGCTTCAGAGGACGGCCAAACTTGGGTTTCTCTCTCTAGAGTCTGGAGAGATAGAGAGCCATGGAAGGTCAAAGGTTCGAAGAAGAAGATGATACCAAGAAGGAAATAAATAAATAAATAAAAAACACGTTTAGACGGTAGAGTTGGAACTCGGCGTTTTGTCTGAATTGTTTTTGTCATTTAGCGTTGGCAATTTGTTTTTGGGGTCGAATGCCACTCAAATACGTTGGGGTTTCGTTAGGTTTCAAGTTCCAATTTTTGTTGGCAATTTTCGAAGTACATGGTAGTATTGGATTGACTTAAATCATGTTATTCAAATCCGACATGAAAAGTAGTCGGGTTTAATTTTTGTGACTCAAATTTACTAAATTTTTAAATTTATATTGTCAGTTCTAGATCAAGTGTTCAACTTTGCTTCGTTCTTAGCTGTTCAACTTTACCTACACTTAAGATTGTCCGATGCAGTTACATCTTCCAGGTATGCTCAAAGTCGGCCTATACTAATGTGAAAAGTACGCTGTTAATCTGCTATGTTAAGATTGATCGATGAAATATTAATCTCAAAGTGCGTGTCAAGCTTACATGATGAGAGACTTGAAATGATGAAGCAATACCAATACTAATACCAATACCAATGTGAATGTGCGTTTTAAAAATAATTTGGTTAGGCAACAGTCTTTAGGTGTGTCCCAAAAGGCCAAATATAACCATAAAAAGCATCTTATATCAGCCATTATTTTGCCGAATTGGGCCAGACAAACAAATTGAAGTTTTTGAGAATTGGGCCTAAAGAGAAATCAAAGGCCTCACAGAGAGGCCCAATTATAAAAGTATGGATAGTAACGTTACCACCAATTGGCCCATTTGAAATTTACAGTATTGCCTTTTCTAGATGCATATTCATGTTTGGTTGTTGGGTTTTAAATGTCAATGATATACTGCTATTAGTAATGATTGGGGCTCACATGTCAGCAACTTGTCAAACGGGTCCTCATCAAAACTTAAATGCATTTATATCCAAAACATGGGCATTCAATAATATGCAACATGTGGTCACTCAAAATTCGATCGGTTAATTTTTAGTTGGGTCGAATAAATGTGGACTAAAAATTTGGACACGAAGCTGTGGACATTTGAAATCCGAGTATGATCGGCATTTGTTACGAGTTATGGGCTCATGAAATAGACTTGATCGATAAATTTTTAGGTCGTGTCGGACGAACACGATCTAAGTATAAAAAAGTTGAGTTGATGGACAAGAATTCCTTCAAATTGAATTTAAACATACTTAAAACAGTGTTAGTGGTCATAAGCTAAATTATTTGTCCAGTCTGAAACCTAAATTGTCCTCTAAACAAGTTTACACAGACAGAGAAGTAGCTGAGCCGCGCTGTCACTGTATTGCTGACACTGCACTGAGGACCAACAAAAGAAAAAACAAATATAAAAATGAAAAGCTGAAGCCATTTCCAAATACATCCCCTTATCTCATGCTCTCTCTGGTACTCAAATTGCAATTGGTTGTCAAGAAGGCGAGTTTCAACGAAGAAGACGAAGAAATGGCGTTATTAGGAGCTTTCGCGAGGAGGTCTACAATGGCACTCGCTCGCCACACCAAGCTCTCTTCGACCTCACATTTGCCTCACATGCAGCTCGCTCCTCACCTTCTCTCTCGCCACGTAACCATCTCTGTCTCTATATATCATCACTCTACATTTTGACGATCTCTAATCGCTAATTCTCATTGTGTATATTTCCGTTTGGATTCGATCGCTGTAAGCCGAGTGAAGTCGCACTGTTTTTTTAGTACTGTGGAATGTGAATTTGTGCTTGATTTGGGGATTTTGCTGCTTTTAGATCGTGTTTACTTTATTTTTTTATGATCAATTATATTCTTGTTGTCATGAACTTGATTAGCTATGGTGTGCTCGGTCTGAGTGTTGTTGTTTTCATTGTGATTCATTCAGGCGAGCATGGGAGCAGAAAGTGTTGTTTCTAGGCTTAGTAATTCCGGCCTGCTGCTGAGCAAAGGCCTTATTGGGGGGAAATGGATTGACGCTTATGATAACAAGACTCTTCCGGTATGTGGTCTTTACATCATAACTATGTTTGTGAATTGAATGCTACTCGTTCGTCCCAAAATGTGTGTTAAGTTACTGTTTTACTTTTCTTATGAAATTCATGTGCATTTAGTGCCACAAATTTAAGTGGTTCTAGCTAAGGTTAAGGATATGATTGGTAATTCATGCAACTAACTTCAGGAAGTGGACACTCATTTTGGGATCTTTTCTAGCACTCAGCTTTGCTAGACTTAATTTTAATTTGAAATCGTAGTACAGTCTAAACTGAAGTAATTAAAATGTGCAAACATGCTTGATAGCACCTCGGTATACTATTAGAGAAATAAATAGGGGAAACGAAACAAATCTTTTTATTACTTTTTTGTGCTATATAAACTATGGAGTTGCTGATCTCATCCACAAATGCTTTGAAAGACTATGCTAGTTATTAAAAAAGTGTACTTTGGCTTGTTCTTTTGGTTATATTTATCTAAGAAAGATTGCATGTTTTCCATGCCATGCACAGGTATGCAATCCAGCAACTGGCGAAGTTATAGTTGATGTCGCATGCATGGGAGGACGGGAGACAAATGATGCAATTTCTTCGGCTTACGAAGCATATAGTTGTACGGACCTTCAAACTGGCTAATATTTTGGTTTGCCAAAAACAGATCTTTTGTCTCCTAACTGCATTATGTCTAAATGATTTGAGAAAAAGTGGTGCATATGAAATTGTTCCAGTAATAGAGAACGGTACTCCCCAAACGAGGCTCTTATGTGGTAGAATGAATGTGAAAGATGTTATTTTTTATATACACATTTCATGTTTAGTTGAACCGTCACTTCAAAATATAAACCTTTAGGTTTATGAGACGGTGATTGATGTCGGTAAAGTTGAGGCTGCTGTATATATTTCAGGTTTGGTTGACATGCTAGAATCTAAGAGGCTGCTAAATCCTAGTTTCATTTATTTTACTAGGAAGTAGGAAGCATGTGAAATGATAAGAATATGACTTTTGACTTGTGAGATGAAAAACATCAATAGAGTATGATATATTTTTTTTAATTGCTAGCATCTTCCAAATATGTTGCTTTACATTCTGGACTTCATGATGTGCATGAAGTTTCTTTGAAGTATGAGTACCAGCAAGAGTAATGTAGGATGAGGTTGTTGGAACAACTTTAACATCTAAACTGTGTAGAATGTACTCTGCTTCTGAAGTTTGTTTTACTAACTAATTTTTTTTTTTTTTTTTTTTTTTTTTTTTTGTATTATATTTGTAGCTTGGAGCAAAGTCACTGCTGCTGAGAGGAGTAAATGTCTGCGGAAATGGTATAATTGTTATCTTGTGATCTCATTTAAGTATCTGCTTTCATGAATTTTTTTTTTTTCGATTAGCTAGTCTAGCTAACTTTTAACACATAACTGTGTAGTGTGCCCCATTTGGTTGTTGTTGTTGTTGTTGTTCAGATCAATAATATGATTGTATACTAGTGTTTTCTGATTTTACTGTGGAGTATAGTGATTTTAATTTTAGTACAGGAATGATGCTATTTTGCATTTTGTCCTGAAAGCCAAATTTTGCCACATAAGGTTTTATATGCATGTAAAATGGTCAATTATCTTGTGTAGCTTTTGTCCCTGAATTCCTTCATGTTGGAATGTTGAAGAAGATATAATCACAATCTCCTTACTGTTGTTTCCATTTGAATTTCAAGGTATGATCTACTTATTGCTCACAGAGAAGAGCTGGCAGAACTTATAACCTTAGAACAAGGAAAGCCTATAAAAGAAGCCGTGGGCGAGGTAACCTCTTCTTACTTCTGCTTTCACTGTGGATCATTAGCAACATGTTATGATGTAAAGTCAAATTACAGGTTAACTATGGGGCTAGTTTCATTGAGTTCTTTGCAGAGGAGGCTAAACGTGTTTATGGTGATATAATTCCAGCAACTGTAGCTGATCGTCGATTGCTTGTTTTGAGACAGGTGAGCTTAAGTTGCTTAGATGTTTTGAACTTTGAAGTTTGTACTTTGTATGAGTTCCATAAGAGTTGATTACTTCTTCGACTAGTCCAATTTTGGCCCCTGTTAATAGCTACACTATGATGTGATGTGGAGGAGGGTAAAGGACAGATAGTAGAGGATTATACCCTAAGTAAAAAGATATAGAGTAGTAATCCTTGCAATTCTTTGGATAAAGCCTTAAAGACCATTCATATCTTTTCTGTGTTAAAAAGGAAAAAGAATAGTCCCTGCTCTCCCCTTTCCCCTTCTACTCACTCCTATCCAAAGAAACACAATTCCTGTATTTTTATTTTTCATTGGGTTGGATGTACTATCAATTACATTATAATTTCATAGCTTTTCTAGTTTTCTTTATCTTGTATTTAGATACTACTTCCATTAACTAATTATGTTCTTCGAATTGCTTTCTACTGCTTGTGGCTAATCTTCGCTTTCTCGTGAAAAGTTCTTCATACAGCTTTAATTGATTTACTGCTGCCAAATGTTATGCTACTTCATGTTCTCTTGTGTACAATAACACGGGCCTCATATTTTTTGCAGCCAGTAGGTGTTGTTGGTGCCATTACACCCTGGAACTTTCCCTTGGCTATGATTACCCGGAAGGTACGTTTGATGTTTTGTTATTACAATCACTTTATAGTGCTTGACATTATATAGGGTTCTTTTTAGACACTTAACCAGTTTCACGCCTTAATAATTTGCTCCAAATGATACAGACTGTTTCTCGTTTTTATTTTCTTTTGTCCAGGTTGGTCCTGCCCTTGCGTGTGGCTGTACAGTGGTTATAAAACCTTCTGAGCTTACACCCCTTACAGCTCTAGCAGCAGCTGAGCTAGCTCTGCAAGCTGGAATACCACCGGTAATTTTTATGCACATCTAACATACTTTCATAGGTTATAATGGAAGCTAACTGTTCTGTATTCTTGCCTTTAATAGATTATGGATGTGATTATAGACATGAATTTATTATTACTTATTTCTCTTCTTGTTTAGTTGCAATCACTTCAAAATGGAGATCCCTGTACTTTTGTAAGAATTTGTAATTTGTTTGATTATGCTCTTATATATGTGCTGCTATCATTTGTCATTTTGCTTGAATTTTTTGTGGAGCAGTAAGTAGTCAGACAAAAAATTGTCTGTTTAGGGCTTGGGAGATTTCCAATACTTCTCTTCCATATTTCCTTTCTTCTATTTAGTTAACTTCCACAGTTTATTGAAAAATAGATTTGCAAGTTCTGCTCTTAAATTAGAAAACTCTAGTGTATATATAGTGTCCAGGTTCTTCTTACTTGGTTCTGCGTGTACTATGGTGCACTTAGTGATTTTACTCTATGTACCTAGAAGTACTTTGATCTTTCAGTTTCTTATTTATGTTGTTATTGCTTATAGTTTTTTTGTTTATCTTTTAATTGTTTAGGGTGTTGTCAATGTGGTAATGGGAAAAGCACCTGAAATTGGAGATGCATTGCTTGCCAGTACACAGGTAAACAGTCTTCATTATGTCCTTTCTTCGTTTAACAGGGTGTGATCTCATTAATAAGATTGTTGGATGTAAATAATACAGCACCATATGTCCTTGCTTTATTACTTTTTCAGGTAAGGAAGATCACATTCACTGGCTCAACAGCAGTTGGAAAGAAGTTGATGGAAGGTTCTGCTGCGACGGTTAAAAAGGTACAGAAAGATTACAATTCAGATTCATAAAATGTGGGTTTAGTTTGTTTCATGACGATTATTTATTTATGTATTTTGCCTTCTTTCTGTCCAGGTATCTCTAGAACTTGGTGGTAACGCTCCCTGCATAATCTTTGATGATGCAGACCTTGATGTAGCAGTTAAAGGAGCGGTAAGTTAAGAGTTGTAACAGTGTTGTAATTGTTGTTTACTCTCTTTCTGCACAATATGGTTCTGTTTAACTGATATGGATCTTAATGGGATCAACTCTACATTCATCAAGAAAAAAGTTTTTGTTATATGAACACATCTTTTTGCACTTCCCAAATAGTAATCCTATGGCTTGTTAATGCATTAGTTGTGTAATTGTATTTCCTTGAATTTGGGGTTTGAATTTTGCTAATGTTCTGTAAGTATGCAATTATACTTCTTGTTATATTTGTGCACACAGACATTTTTACACCTACATGCTCAAGTTTATGTTTTTTTTTCCTGCAATCTTTAATACATGAACATATGTTGCCTAGGCATAAACCACTGTCGTTCTATCAGGGGTTTGTTATCTTATCACTGTCATTATCTAAACTATGTAATTTGTTGTTGCAGCTTGCCACAAAGTTCCGTAATAGTGGACAAACATGTGTCTGTGCCAACAGAATACTTGTGCAAGAAGGTAAATATGGAAGGTTACAATAAGAGATTCACAAATTTAGAGCTTTCTTTGCCTTTTAAGTTCTTCTGCTTGTTCTATATCAAGTCTCCATTTTGCTTCTTACTAAGCAATGTACAATATGCACCGGTAATCTTCCTCTGGTACTATTTTTCTCGCGAAGCAATTGCTGATTTTAGTGTCTATGAGTTTAAGAATATAGGATTGTGATGACATCATCAGCAAAAAGACGTAAGTTTGAGTTTGATCTTTGTATATTTTGTCAGATTTATGTAGCTTTTGCAAGACTTAGTTGCGTATTGTTTTTACCTTTTTTGGACTTTGCTATGAAATTTCCGTCTGTGTTATCCTTAAAAGTACCACAATTTTTTGATAGGTTTATTGGTATGCAGGTATCTATGAGAAATTTGTGAAAGCTTTTTCTGTAGCGGTCCGGAATTTGCAAGTTGGAGATGGCTTTAGTGAAGGTGCAGTCCAGGTAATACTTGTGCACTTGACATCAAAATTTTGATATGGTTGGCCCATTCATGATTCATCTGTGTGAAGTCAATCTACATTCTTTATTTTCTAAAAAATAATTATGGTGAAGATGTTTCATCTAATGAAGTATCATGTCAAACACCTTCTAATCTATTATGCAATTGGTTTCAAGATTCCATTTCCAATCAAATACTTAACAAAAATCCCATTAGATTGAGCATAAGAATCTTATTTCTTAATTTTTCATTTCTCTGCAGGGTCCATTGATCAATGAAGCTGCTGTGCAAAAGGTTTGTTTTCCTATGAATATTTCAGAAATGTCAATCAGGCTATTTATCTATGATCTTAATCTTCAACTGATTTTCTGTACCATTTGACCCTCTTGGATTTTGTGTCACAGGTTGAATCACTTCTTCAAGATGCCGTCTCCAAGGTTCATTTTCTTACCTATGCAGCTGATTTTTTTTTGGGTGGTTGAGTATTCATCTCGCCATTGTTGTGCTTGATTCACGAACAAATGAAAAAATATATTGTTGTGCTTGATTCATTAACAAATGAAATATTATATGGCTGTAAGATTAACCCTGCCTTGAATTATGGTATTAGAAAATGATGAATTTGTCCATAAAAAAACTTTAGGCATGTTACAAATATACTTGGTTAAGAAATAATACATATATGTGAATTGGATATACTAAATCACCAAAAAAAGGTTTACCTCCATAATGGTCATTTAAACAAAAATCAGATCCAACTATAGTAGGTGGTTCCCATGCTAGACACCCTGCCTCCGAAAACGCATGAAGCTTGCTTCTTTCTAATAATCATACTTTTTAAGAGTTAATATTTTTATTTTTTGACATTTTGGCCTATACAGTGGCACTGACAGAAATATTTCTGTTGCAACACTTCATAGTATATTGACCATGTAATTTGACTCTGATTAGTCACAATTTATTATTTTTAGGGAGCAAAAGTTATTCTCGGTGGCAAACGCCATAGCCTTGGAATGTCTTTTTATGAGCCTACTATTATTGGTGGTGTCAATAATGAGATGCGTATATCAAGGTAATTCCATATTCTTTGATTAAATATTTGGTGTTCAATTGGTGCATCTATTTGTTCAGAAATAGTACATGATTATTTACGTTTGTTATTTTAAGTGTGAGATATTTTGCTCTTTGCAGTTTGTGTTGTGGTTTGTCTCATGTAAGATATCTAGGCTGATTGGAGGAATCTTTTATGCAAACTGATGCAGGAGTATTTGTCTTATTTCATCTGACATGGGAACTGCATTTCAGGTTGAAGAGACATAGGATAGCAGTGAGAGTATATAAATAAAGATGATAACAAAGAACTAGATAAAAACATATAATAGGCAAAAGCATAGCCATCATATCTTGATACCTTAGACGCTGGTAGGAGGGGAAGGATGGAAAATATCATCCAAAAAAACTAAAGGAGTTTTGCTTCTTTTGATATCTTCTCATGGCTTCCCCTGAACCCCCATTTTCTCCCTTTCACTAGTTTGAAATTCCAGTGATGGAGTATAAGTATTCCATAAAGTGATAATAAATGCTAAAAATTCTTAACCGGGAAACGGGGTGGTATAGTTTGTTGATGGTCCTATAAGAAGCATGTCCCCGGTTATGCCAAGTCTTGATTAGGAAAGTTGTATATGTTGAATGTATTCTTTGTCCTTCTCAAAGTTTCTCAGACATGCACTTCAATAGTTTTAAATGTGGTGATTCGGTGAACAGACTAGGAAGCTTTATGTTCTAAAGTAAGTTGAGTTTTCTACTTGTCAGTCTTCATTTCCTGAGGATATTGTATTCACCAAGTTAAATTTCAAGCTATTGAGAAAAGTAGTTACTACTTACTATCACTGCACTTTCTAGAAACTGCTTTGTGTACAGATTAGTATCAACGATCATATGGAATCTATAAACAACAGATTAGTCATGTGAATTTCATTTCCATCCTTTTAGTCTTTAAAAGTGGTTTGTATGAGGATTTAATTTCTCTAATATTCTTTGAAGTCATCATCATGGTTAAAGTTTTGTTTTAATCCATTGTAGAGCTCTTTTTCTTTGGATAACTGATTGACATCCATAGGGATTAGAATCTAATTCCCAGTTTCCTGTTACTGTCATGATTCTTTTACCACCTGTAAAGAGCAGACACTTTTCCCTCCAATAGTTTTGCCATTGCTGAATACTTGTGGAGGATTCAATTAGCTGACCCCAACGTGATTTAGTACAAGGCTTGGTTGTTGTTGTTGCTGCCAAAGTTTTTTATCCTTTAATTACAAATCCCATGCTTTAACTATAGTTTATGAGCTTATGCAATTTGCGTGAACTCAGGGAAGAAGTATTTGGACCCGTTGCACCCCTTTTGCAGTTCAAAACCGAAGAGGAAGCTATACGTATTGCTAATGATACAAATTCAGGTTATTTTTTAAGCTAGAATATCTATATTTCGAAAGTGCAATTTTGTCTGTGTGGTTTTTCCGCAACTCATTTTTGGTAAATATTTATAAGCTCATATATGTTTTCCAATGCATTTGCAGGGCTAGCTGCTTATGTATTCACAAACAACGTTCAACGTTCATGGCGTGTCTCGGAAGCTCTGGAGTACGGGTTGGTTGGTGTAAATGAAGGCATAATATCTACAGAGGTAGCCTTTAGCTTGCAAACTCTAATTGATATATATATATATATAT
>JAYMTF010003654.1:0-14717 GCA_036897485.1 Pelargonium nanum | reverse complement strand
GAAGAAAAGGATAGGGGGTCCTACTGTTGAATAAGGGGTGCCTAGTGCAGAATGTGTAAAGGACAGGGGGTCCTTCTGTAATTACCCCTTACTAACTCTGTTGTTAATGAAAAACCGAATTTCCTTTTGTAGAAAGATAAAAACTCTAATTTTGGTCCCTAATTGTTAATTAAGCTTTCAAAAAAAGGACTCAATTTAATTCATGAACTTTTTTAAACCTAAATAATTCTTCAAATTTTCAAATATGGAAATAAAATGGTTCCTAACGTCAATTCTCGTCACTTCTTATGTTAAGTGATATGATGTGAAATTAAAAAATACGGTAAAAATTGTTTTACTGACATGACTGATCATGCACCAATCACACGAGTAATTTAATACAACTAAACCGTCACGTGAACAAAATAAACAAAAAAACATTTAACCTATTTTCAATTTCATGTCAAAGTCAGTGTCATACATAATTTTTCTTAAAAATAAAGGGGATTGACGCATGTGTGTTTGTTTCATGTGTGGTACATGTGCACCTTACTTACAAACTACAGGTTTGGTTACAAATTCTTATTGGCTCATTATTGATATGAAAATATAGTAGTTATAAACACGACTGGGGTAGTTACAAAATATTTATCGGCGCACGTTTTTTAGTAAATCACTTACAAGTTGTATTTGTTGTGGTTACAAATATTATATTGATGCGTGTTTTTACATTTAATATATGTCACATACAAGTTTTAATTGGCGCGCGTTGCACATGTATCACATGCACTAAGGGCATCCATAATGATTCTAAACAAGAGGTTAATGGCATATGTAGTTGTGCATTAACCCATGATTTTTTTCGATAAAGCTTAATACCTATTAAAAGATTAATATTCACCAACCTTTTGATACGAAGAATACAATTGTCATTTGTTAAAAAAAGAGTTTTTAATTTTTTGCTTTATACTTTTTGTTTTTTTAATTTTTTATTGATCTAGTGAAAATTCATTTTCATGGTACAATTTTGTTTTTATTTTTAAATAAAAAACTATTATTTGAATGAGACACAATATAGTGAGACTAAGCTATTAAATTTTTATAAGTTAAAAATTGCAAGACATAAATATATCATTTTAATGAGATGATTTGTACATAGTAGACCCATTTTTATTAATAAGGTTAACTAATAACATTGTAGATGCCTAATGACATATGAAGCAAATGTTTCCCAAAAATAATTATGAACCAAATTCAAATCCTTATAGATACTGTTTGCAGACCCCAACCCAACGGTTCGTTTTGCCCTGCCAATTCTCAGTTTGAAATTTGCACTCCTCTTCTCTTCTCTAGGGTTCCTTCACTGCTTTTCATTTTCTCTCCAACCAAAAACACAATCAAATTCAAGAGTGGAAATGGTGAGACCGAAGACCAAGGCGGTTCGTGCTTCGCCGCCGCGCGCTTCCAATCAGGAAATTCCCGAGATTTACTCAAGGTCCCCTTCTTCTCCATATTCTAGTTCTGTTGATGAAAGTCCGCTGAGACCCATCTTTTGCCTCAAGAACAACGTAGACATTAAGCGTTACGAGGAGATGGATGATTGTTTCATTCTAGATTTCGACCCTTATGATTCAATGTCCATCGCTAAGCTTTCCGTCGCTAAGAATATTTCTTTCAATTGTGATGATCCCAATGACATCTCTGTCGTCGCCGAGAAGGGAAAGGTATCGTTTTCCCCTCACTCTACCTGTTTGATGTTTCTTTGAGATTTTACTGTCTTCCCCTTGTTTGGCTGCTGAGAAAATGTAAGGAAAGTTGTCAACTTTATTGGTCTAGATTGCTAAGAAATAATTGTAGAGGTAAAAGTTGAAACTCGGTTTATCAGAGTGTTCAATTAATGTAGCCCAATTTGACCCTGATGACTCAATTTGGTACTTATGGATTTTTTTTTCTCTGTCAGATAAGAAATCTGAATTTGGTGTGTGCATATTGCAATGGTGGTAGAGATGAAGATTTGAATTTGACCTTGATGACTGAATTTCTACTGCTTTTATCGTGTTTGCCAGAGTTTATCATTAGGACATTCCTGAATTGTTCTGATTACTTGTATTGAATATTGAACATCTTTATGCTCAAATGGTGGTCCTATATTTCTGGTGGTATATATAGCTCTGTAATTTGATTTGCTTTATGCTATTTACTAGGTAGGGCTTATCATATATCTGTTTATTGATTACCCTATGTTGGTACTGTTTTTCCTTTCTCCAGGGTAATTATTTCAGTTTTGTAGCGTGCAGGGAACTGTTGGATGTTATCATAGTGTTAGTCTAGGATATGTTATCCTATATCCTTTTGTCCAAATTACTCACTTTTGATATTACTCTCATGATTTGGAATTTAGTCTTGGCAGTGATTCTAATTTTCTCATACTCAAGTATTACCTTAGGTTCCTTCGTTGTTATCACCTACTGTTAAGTGTCAATGGTAAGTTGCAATTGTACTTCAGAAATGGATTTCAGGTGCTTTATAAATTTTAAGAGAGCTCTGTTGATTTCGTGACAATGACAGGTAGCTTGCAGAGATTATCCACATTCACGACATCTCTGCGTGACATTTCCCTTCAATTCAACGAATCATGAAATCTGTTGTGAGCTAGTAAGTATAACACCTAACCTTAGGTGGCGATTTGTTCATCCACGGGAATTGAGAATGGAAATGAGAAAGAGGTTCTCATTTTTCATGTTTAGATTACGACTTTTTTGCAATGAAAATTGCTTTGGTATGGGAATCTCGTTCCCATTCCTATTGTTGATTGTCATTCTCATTTCAATAATTTCAATCCAAACACTCCTTTGGTGCATTTGTTCATTCCTGTTAATTTTAAAATTGGGGTGTATATTATGGTTTGGACTTTATGTTTATATTTTGACTTTTTGGTAATTTTAAACCAAACACTCTGCTTTTGGTTAATTCCTATTAATTTTCAAAATTGGGCTCAGCAGGAGTTGAATTTGGGACATTTAGGTTACCAATGCTATGATACCATGTTAAGAATTAACTGAACTGAAAGCTTAAGCCGATAGTTGAGGGCTCAATTGAAATGTGACGTCAAATTTTGTTTTGCAGTGCTACTGTTATGTTTGTGACTCAAGAGCCCCATGTAAAGACTGGACGAGGCCCCAAACTGCTCACTGCCATGCTGCGGAGAATGTTGGTATATGGAAGCAGCTGAGGAAATCGACAAGAAAACAGCAGAGTAGGACATGCTGATATAGATATCGTTTTGGAGTTATTGTGCACCCCTTAAGTATGATTATAGTATTGCATATCCACTAGTTGGTCCAATTCTAGCTTGGAATTTGATTTTTGGGTACCATATAATATATCTACAGGGCTCATGTGGATGTATGAATTTGATGGTTTAAATGGGGAGTATATTCCATCATTATCTATTTTGTATATAGATGAGAGAAAATTGTTGAATAATGCCTTAATACAACTAACTATGAGAACAATCAAAAGTACTTGCTGTTCCTTTTCACTACCACTGTCAGTAACATTGATTGGAGTTCTCCAGGTGTGTATAAACTCATGATATTAGCAGTTGATTGACTATATAACTAGTTGTGAAACCAGTTTGGCAAGTAAATAAGGTTGATTTTATAATTGAAATTAACTTCTCTTTCCAAAACTATTCTTATGACCAAAATGTCTTCATGCATTCCATTTCTTGAACAAATATTATGATCCAAAACCTGTATAGACGAAACCATTGTCAAATGTGAGAAACTACCCAATTAATAGATACAAAGCAGGTAGATTTAAGATCTCAGTACAGCTAAGAGAAGAGTAGCACACCATAGATATAGTACAGTTTACCATCTTCAGATATATACAATGCAAATAGATAACAGAGGAGACTCTTTAGTCCCAATTCAAAGTTCAATATTGTCCTGGAAGGTCCTCATTCAGCACATGCTCCCAATCTGATGAGGAGCTATCATACCAACCTGCTGGTAGTGGTAGCTGTTGGTTTCCCGGTCTGCAGCTGCGGCTCCCGAGGTATTCATTCGCCATTAACTTGTCAGTGTGATGCTGCTGTGCAGATTTCAAGTTCACCTTCGCCGTACCTTCCCATAACCCTTCAGTGTTGATTGACCAATAATTACTTTTACTTGCAGAACCGAGATCAACATCCAGCAGCTGTTCCCTTTCCGTATTCAAGCTACTTGAGTTGTCAGACCGGCATTTCAGAATATGAAATCTAGCTGGGATAGAAGTCTCAACATCATCTCCATGACTCATTCTACTCAAAATGGGGGGTTCTTGGATGGAGATATTAGCTGTCTCATTACCCTTTGCTTCAGCTGCCAATTTCTCAACCTCGTTCAAGTCAGTAGCAACCCTAGGATTCCATACATCTTGTTCATTAACAGAATTCAAAGAATTTGAGCAATCTACCCGGCACTTAAGGATGTGATATCTTGACATAACATCTTCTGAATGGCTGTTAGTTCTTATGATATCAGAATTCTGGATGGAAGCATTAAGGTTCAGGCTATCCTCTAGATCAGTTGCCAATTTCTCAACATTGTTCAAGTCAGGAGAAATCTGAGAGCTTGATGAATCTCGTTCATTCACAGAATTGAATGATTTGGAGTCATCAAACCGGCGTTTTAGGGCATGAAGTCTGTCCTTGACATCATCTGCATGGTCATTTGGGTTTATCTTAGAAGAATCCTGGATAGAGATCACTGCAGTTGGACAGTTAGCCTCTGGTGACAATTCGTTAACTGTGCTTTGAACAGGAGAAACCTTGTCCCTAGACAGCTTTTTCAAGTCCGTGGCATTTCTTGATACATCTGAAGCATAACAATATCAGGTTCAGTGAAGGTGATGAAAGAAGGAAAATGATGTTTCGGTATAGATTTTAACCTTTGGCTTTCTGCGCCTTATTTATTTCCATTTCAATCTTCAAGCGGTTGAAGCGAGCTTTGTAATTGATGGAACATATTGCAGCTTCTGCTTCAAGCCATAAATTCCTATACAAGAGGATTTGTGGCTGCAGTTCTTCCTCGTCATCAAAATTCTCATTAAGAACCTTCTTTATAGCCTGCGAATAACAGATCACAGAAGACAACATTTTCAATTTCCTCATTTTTCCTTTTCATAGCAAAGCTTAGGGTAAAAAGAACACATGGCAAGGTTATTGAGCTTAAATGATTTTTGAATGGAAGCATATTAATAATGGATGAATTTCAAATTATTTGTATAAATTGCTTAAAAGAGAGTGCTCTTAATAGATCCAACAAGTTATTAATAACCCTGTTATACAGAGAAAAGAGTCGCTATCATGCCCTTTTCTGACTAATCAATAATATAGTTCTACAATTTCATCGACCAATAAGGTTATCAAATGAATATTACATGGGGAAAATTTGATTTGGCTTAATTTGTTGTGTAACAGAGAGAGAAAAAAAATAAGAGGAAAAGAAGTACCTGAGTTATTTTATCATCATGCGTTAAGTCTTCATCACCCCTTGGAGGATCAATATCTGAAACTTTCGCATCATCCCTAGAAAGCATGATATGATCCTTTGTTCCCTTGAGTGCATGTTGATGATCAAGCTGATTATGGACATTGTCGACTACGTTTGGACCCTGGAAAAGAATAACTTACAATTGTGTAAATATTTCCATGTAGATATGTGAGAGCTTTAGCATAATCATACATAAGCACCTACTTGTTTGATAGGTCATTAATGGAACCAAAACCAGAATAAAATAAAAACAAAATGACAGCTGGATCTACAATGGAACAGCAACAATGTGTCTTGAATAACTCTGTACAAGTACACGTTCTTTCAAAGGAACAAAAAGGCATCAGCCTAGATAGAATAACTATATTGATCTTAAGATATTCTAAACATAATGCATTATCTTCTTGCAAACTGCTATTTAAGCTAGTTTTGCAGTCCTAGATTGCGGAAGTTAATATCAATTCCATTATTCCCTGCTAAATCTTCAACTCTATATATATATTTAAATCAATTAATGTGGAAGAGATTCTAGATATCACCATAGATGCTAATAAAGCTGTAGGTGGCAAGTTTTATAAAACTGGACCTGAAAGAAGCCAACTAGGATATATCAGTTTTTGTAGCCAATTCTACTATGCTGGTTCCCAAACTTTCGTTTTTGTGTACTTCACAATACGAAGTCTCACATGTAAATAGCTGTGAAAAGAGAAAATGTAACTACAAAAGGTAAGACTGCTGATTGATGTTCATCTAAAAATATATGTACCTACAAAAGGTATGACTGCTGATTGATGTTCATCTAAAAATAAACAAGGTAACCAGATAGACATTGTATTTTCATTCTCTAACAATAAATGGAGTTTTTCTTTAATCATCAAAGTCCAGAGATCTTAATCATTATTAAGAAATAAAATCAAGAAGACATACCTTGAAAGGATAAGGTATCTGCCCACGAATTGTGCAACCTCCCTGAGAAAGTATTGATTCTTGTATAGGAGGCCTTTGCTCAATATTCTTTATCATACATGTTTCAAGATTATCAACCGCACACTTAAGGACCTCAAGATCTTTCTCCTTCACTATGCACGCATCATTCGAACAATGAAATAGAAGCATTTCTGAGAGGTTATGCATTGTCTTAATCAGTGTGTGGACATCTATCTTGGAAGTTGATTGTCCCCTTGGAAACTTTGAAGGTTTGGCGGGAGCATTTTCCACAGAAAAGGGCAGATGTGATACCCATTTTGTAGCTATGAATGGCACATAAGATGAATCATCTTCGGAGGCATCATTAGTATTCATCCGAAAGTCTTCAACACTAGTTCCTGGTGTAACCTTTTCTGCGGATGCCATTTCACCTTCTTCAGTACCTTGTTGAACCGTATGAAAAGTTTTGATGTCAGAATCACCTGCTGACTGGCAGGGAAGGGTATAATCTTTCCTTGATTCATGGATCAGTTCTGAATTCTTGAATTCAGCTACCATAGAATTATCCAATTCATGTTCTCTGAATATTAAATTATCAACTGAAGGCTTATTCAGAGGAGGTACTAAACCATTTTTGACATACCCATTTTCATGGAAGAATGTGTTTTCACCTGATACTCGAGCCGATATTCGTGCACCATCACCAATATTAAAACATTGAGGATCTTGAAGATCAAAACCATGGCATGATTCCTTCTTCAATTGCTGAGGTGTAGCCGCCTCCGAAACTTTAAATGGAGAAAAACGAGAAAATGGAACTCCCTTCCAGCATGGTGAGTCCACAGCAGTGTTATGATGATCTAAAGTCTCTGCAAATTTCTCAGCACAGTTGACGGCATCATTACAATCAGGTGTCACACCATATATATCTGGTATGGCTTGAGGAATTTGAATTTCAGATTTTGCTTCAAAGGAAGTATCTGAAATATTATTCAAAACATTTTTGTTGCTAGATAGCACACTGTACTTTGCTGCGGCCGATTGCAAAAGGAAAGGATCGTTCCTGTTGAATTCAGAGCCAATGTTGCTTGCATCAATGTGACCTTTGGCATCAGATGTTTGAAGGAAATGATTTTCCTTTATGCCAGAAGAATTATTCCCAAGATAATCCATATCAGCCACATCCTTGGTGACATTCACAGCTTTAAGTGAACCTGTATTTGATGCTAAGTAACTAGTGCCAACAGCAGGCAGTCTACTGGCAGGGACAGGGAAAGCAGCTGATGGATTTGGGTTCATACTGAAACCGTGCTGTGCTGAGCCTTCATCAAATGACCCATATGGCATTGTATGGTTTTTGGGATTGGAGACGTAGTCTACAGATGGCGCCTTGGCATGGGTTTCTGGAAGTATAGCAGATCCTAGGATTGATGTATTTGAATAACCACTAGGCATGAGCATGGGATTTTGCCCTGACAAGGATCGACCATCTAAAACTTTTGTACTTACAGACTCAACACCCTTTTCTCGACTCATCATATCAATGCCATGGGGAAGTTCTTCAAATTTTCCCAAGCCATAAGATGCATAAGTCCCTGCACGAAGACAAAGAAGAAGATAAAAACAATAAAATATGTAATTCAGGTCTCATTGATCATCCTCATCCATTTCTTCACAATCCAGAAGCTAAAATTTCTTCCAATAAAGGCATTGTACATACATACAAGACTAGTTATCTATAGCAAATTATTAAAAGAAAAATGCAAAGGGCAAACAAAAAGAATGGTACCATGAAATGATGAGGACTGAGGAGATTAACTGGGTACTGAGAAATATGTTGTCATGGCATGTTATGCTTAGACTAGCAAAATTCAACCTCGTTTGCATGGTAATATCCATGATGCTTAACACCATAGAGTATGTATGAAATATCTTAAAGAAAAAAGCAGGCTTCAAGTAATCTAACTACCAGACACCCATTTGTTAATTATGCAGGTTCCTTAAGCAGCTCTCAAACAAGACATATAGGATCAAAGGAATAGTTATACTGTAAAACTATATTGTTATTACTAGAACCATAACTCCAAATGGAAAACTTATTTCCTGCATCTCTAAAAACTCTCTCATGATTGCTCCCAATAGTAATTTATTGTCCATTAGAATCTCCACTGTATGTCCTTAATGCTCTTTTGTTTGTCCTCATTCTATTATTACTAGTAACCTTGGCATAATCAAGCTTTCAGATCAAAATGGGGAAAAGAGGGTAAAAGTAAAGAAAGTTTAGATTTTTTGCAGTTATAGCATTCTTGAATTCATAAAACTCTAGAAAGATTGTAAGTTAAAAAAACAAGGACATTCCACAAAACTCCACTTTAGAAGTCAAAATGATGATCACTCTGCATAAATCCAAGAATATTGTCAATCAGAATGTTCAAGCATAACTACTAAAAGCATATTCACTGAAACTATATTGTCCAAGGTTTAAATATAAAAAGGAAGAGGCAGAGATACCTTGGTTCGCATAATTCTTGTAATTGGATGGCCAAGCTGCATTTGCTGTCTCCTTCGGATAGAAATTCCCATCAACTTCTATTTGCTTATCCCTGTTCCAATCTGCCAATCCGTTCCACACACCACCCCACTGAGACGTATACTCTAGTCCAGTCAAGTTGTCAGCACATTCATCGTGAGAGGATCCGTTCACAGCAGAAGCATAAGAACTAGATAACAAATCATAACCAGCTTGATCCGGTGACTCCATTGGACCATCAGAGTGGGTTTTTTGCAAGACAAACGAGGGATAGTAGGGTTTGGCTTCAGCAAGATTAGTTGTCACCCCTTCCGAGCACTGCCCATACGAGAAGGCACCGACTGTAGCTGCAGCAACAGGGTCCAGAGAAGGCAACGAAGTAGTAACGGCCGAGCTAATTGGTGGTGAACCAGGGTACTTATACCCAATCGAGCCAGAAGGCAACGGAGTACTACGGGGTGAGCTGATCGGTTGCAAGGAAGAGTACATGTAACCATTTGAGCTATGAATTGAGTCATCCTGTGGGCTGGGGTTCTGAAAAAAATCAGGCCTAGTTGTAGGGTAGTGAGGAGGCATCCAGTTGTGCAAAGAGGAATTCAATGGCACAGCCATAGCATAAGGTAAGTCAGAATTGAAATCCAAAAGTGAATTTGCATTGGTTTTGGGTCCGGATCGATCAACTGTAAAAGGTGGAGCTAAAGCAGATAAATTTGAAGCTGAGGAGGATCCTCCATAACCATAAGACCCAAAACCCATCATCTGTTTATTTGCAAAGTAACTGATTATCGAGAGCACTGATCAATCCCCACAAACAAAAAATACATCAATTCAAGGGTCGTAGATGGAAAACTGATAGCAATTAGATATAATGAAACTACGCAACAAAGATCACAATATTGTGCATATATGGAAATTGCAGACACGAAATTGAATCATAAATACAAAATTTATTGGGTAAAATCGAGAGAGAGAGGAGAAATCGTACCAAAAGCGAAAGAGCAACGCAATTGAAACAAAGAGATGGAGAAAGTTTGTAGTCCCTCCTTCCTCCTTTCAACAGCTTCAATAGAAAGAAACGTGGCAGAGCTCAATCTCCTCCTAATTGGCCTTTTACATATTTTCAATTACGAAATTGCCCTCGGGATTTCCAATTTTTTTCAAATAACTAATTTTATTACTTCCCCGTTGTTTTGGACCAACGACAAATGAACTTGGATTTTGGTCCCAAAATACGTAATATACCAATTTTGTAAAAATTAAAATATCAAAAGTTTATATTTTATTTTCGTTGCGAAATCGTTAAATTTAACGAAAAAATATATATTTAATGAGCATGTGCTTCCAGGGACGGATCCAGTATTTGTAGCTTGTGGGGGCAAAACAATTTATATTTGTTTAAAATTTTCAAGTAAAATGTCTTTTAAACTTTCATTTTGTTATTTATGTTTTTCTTTATACATATTTTAAATAATTAGATACTTAACGTACAAATATCACAGCTTAGTAGTTTAAATTAAACTTATCATTAAACTCAGTTTAGAGGTCCAAGGTTCGAATTTGAGAGCAATACTTAATTTTTGGAACATTTTCAGTGGCGGCAAAAATAAAAATTTATTTGGACAAATATAAAAATATTATAAAATTTAGTAGTGTTTTTTTGAAAAAAAAATACTGGGGGCAACTGCCCCCAATACACTGGTTGTACATCTGTCTCTGCATGTTGGGCTAAGCGGTTGATGCGCTTTGGATTTCCTTTGAGGTCTCAGATATGGGGTGTGATTTATGGGTTTAGGGGAGAGCTAACAACTAACTCGGGGTGACGCCCTCACTAGTGGGTGAGAAACACAGGCCTTTGTAGGCCTGCTGTCCCGACGCTTATAAAAAAAAGTAACAATGTTTTTCACTCCTCAAAACGAGAAAGTCACTCTAAACCTCACCCCACAAATCTCACCCCATAGCCCCCTAGGGGGTAACGTAATGGTCAAGACACACATCTCCACGTAGGAGGTCGTGGGTTCGAATCTCATTGCGTCGGGTGGGGTGGGGTTTGAGTTAAAAGGGGAGAGCTACCCCCTGTTGAGTAGCTCAACTTTTTTAAAAAATAAATAAATAAATAAAAAATCTCACCCATACTGTCTACAAGAAGACTCAAACTTGAGATGTAAAAGGGAATCCAAAGTGTTTTAACCATTTTACCCATCATGTCTTGGTATCTCTAATATTTTGTCCATCTATTTGTAAGAAGAAAAAAATCTAGCAGCCGCACATAGTATTGTGTTCTATATTTGTTTTGTTGATTAAAGGTTCTACCTATCTTATTTCAAAAAAATAATAATAATAATAAATAAATAAATAAAAGTTCTTGCTATCTTCTACCAAACAAAAACAAAAAATTTATATTGTCACAAAGATTTGTATTGTATGAAATTGAGGAGAGGAATGTTAGGTATTTTAGCTTAAAATAATTGAAAGTTTGATTTTCATTTTTTCATACGAAGTTGACTTTATATTTGGAGTCTTTTTCTAAAAAAATTTGAAAATGAATTTTCCAAATAATTTAAAAAAATTAAGATGTGTGATGATGTATGAAAAAAATGTTAAATAAATCGTCATCTAAAAAATTTTTGTGTGTACTTGGGTTCCACCTGGCTTTCCTCAAATTTTGGAGTTGAAATCAAGACCTAAGTCAAGACGGGTTTCCAAATAAGGCACCTGAATAAGCCCAATTTTTTTTGTTGCAAGAGAATGACATTGACTAGCCGACAAAATATAGGAGGTAAGGCGGACCAGAGATGGAATCGAAAAACTAAAAAATACAAAAATAGTGAAAAGTGATCCAAAACATCCTCTACTCTCCGCCTATCGGCCTATGCACCTCATGTGTGCGCTAGCCTTTTGTATGCCACGCCGTGGTGCACACAAGTCATTCCTCCAACTATAGGTGGCCACATGGACGATTTTATCACTCACTTCGAGCACACGATATACCAAATCCTACCCACGAAAATTCATCAGACGGACTAAGTTGACTCGGCTAGCTTGGACGAGTCACTGAGAGTACTCAAACCACTGTAGCGAGTCACTAGGTGGTCTCAGTATAACTTGGTTTGAGTCCAATCTCACTCTAAGATTGTCTACATGCACAGATCACAACTTCTGCTCTCCTCGAATTTCTTGATGACGCACTCCTACACTCGCGACGCACCTGATTATCTTCTTTGGCCCTAATTGATGAGTCGTTGGGTGGACTAAGTTCAGTTCGTCGAATCACTAGGTATACTCAATCGACTCGGCCGGAGTCACTAGGTAGACATACCTTGGTTCGGTGGAGCACA
Organism: Pelargonium nanum; assembly: GCA_036897485.1. Lineage (NCBI taxonomy): Eukaryota > Viridiplantae > Streptophyta > Magnoliopsida > Geraniales > Geraniaceae > Pelargonium > Pelargonium nanum. The sequence continues at coordinate 2,406 of JAYMTF010003654.1, read as the reverse complement.
AAGCTCACGATTAGATCGTTCACACCAAGCTCACACATCGAGTTGTGTTGCATGCAGACCAAATTGGTCTATGTGAAAATAATAAAATGATGACACTTATTATGAAACTGAAGTAGTATTCCTTAAATATATACACGACAGGTTCATGGAATAGAGAGCAAATATATATACAAACTAACTAGTTTTTCCATATATATATTTTTCAAAATAGGAAGTAGAGCTGTTATTAATTTGGAGACCAAAGAAATATCATCTTATACCATAAAATAGCATGCTATTGCCTTTAAGTCAAAGACATGGCTTCCAACTCCTTTTCCTCATTAAAAAGGAGGGTGATGTTTGATTTCTCAAACTCATTGCCCACCCTATCTAATAGTAATAGGCGCCTATGAATTTTCTTTGGGTTGGAGACGGTTCTATCTACATCAACCATTGTCTTCAAGTAATCGTTTTAAGCTTACAAACAGCATATATAGCATATTACAATAATTGAGGAAACAATTTGTACTCGATTATTTAGCAATTGCGTCGCGTGAGGGAACAAAAGTAGAAAATAATAGACCCAACAAAAATATGAACCATATATATAACCTCATCATGGACACTGGACAGGACTCACATTATCAGGGACAAAATTATAAATTTAAATTCAATTTATTACAAAATAATATACTACAATTTATTTAGTATCCGATGTGAGGAAATAGGAATGAATCTAACATAACAAGCTACAGCCTACAGGTCGAAACAATTGCAAGAGAAATCTAACTGAATATATACAAATTAATTGACCTTGGAATTTATAAAAATTAAAAACAAACAAGAAACGATGAGGAATTGTCTTGAATTGAGGAGAAGGAATTGGAAGGCAGACGAAGATTCGCGAAACCGCGAAAGCCGACCATGGTGGGCCGCGCCACCCTTGCCAGCGCCGCCGTGTAATCCCGGAGCAGCTCCGCCATAACCGCCAGCATGATCATCTTCCCTTCTCTTTTCTCTGTTTTGGCTCCGAGAGAAGGACAAAAAGAGAGTCTTGAGAGGTCAGTAGAAGAAGGTGGCGAGGAGAGCCCAAATTTATATAAGTTATTTCCGAGAGAAGGTCCCAAATAATTCATTTTTCTTTGTTTATTTATCTTGTCGTTTTTTTCATTACTATTTCAATCTCACTTTGTATAAGTTTTCACATTGTACCACATACAAATCACTAAATTATCTTATCTTATTTAATACTTAGCTTTCTTTTTCTATCAATAAATATGATTTTTTTATTAACTAAATTGAAAATGATGACAAAACATTTATATTAGAATTAACAATGTTTAGTACCCCTAAAAAACAATGTTTAGTAAGAATTATAATGGTTGCTATTATGTCTCTCAGGGATGCCTCAATGATCAATACGCATATCTATTTGTGAGAAGATATTGTGAGTTTAATCTCCATTAAGCAGAGCGGGTGAGATTGTGGGTTAATGAGAATCACTATCTCATGTTGTGTCGCTCAATCGATAAAATTAAAAGTTGCTATTATCATCTTTAATTAGATTGAAATGTCCATTCCACTATGTATAAAAACTATAGATATTTGAATTTGTTACATCATAATAAAGAACAACAATCATGCATATTCAACTAGAAATGTTAATGGTCATGAATCCAATACACAATTATTTAGTGTCCATTTCAATTATTTTATGGATGAGTTAATTGAATTTTATTAGTCAAATGTATAATGTTTTGTTTTATAGTTCAAAATATTCAAATTAGAAATTTATGAGATGGCGATATTATAATACTTTTTATTTAATTTTAATTTGACACTATATAAATAAAAAATATAATGAGTCAAATAAACGGTGACATCACATTATTAAAAATAATTGAATAAGAGTTAGGAGACAAAAATTACATTTTATGCATAGCCCATTTGAGCGATGGGATTGATATTGTTTGAAGCAAGTTAATATCGGATTAATATATCTTTATTAAATGATTATCACGTTCTGGTTGTTTGGTTTCGTCTTGGATTTGGCTTATGTATGAGATGACTTGTGAAAACGAAACACGTTTTTGTAGGTTGAGGAATTGGGGTGATGGGGGTTGAAACAAGTAATTGGTGAGTTATTGGTGGACATGGAGTGACTTCAAATCATAGTGTTTTGTACTTGTAATTGCTCAATCTTAGCTTTAAACCACCACCAAAGTGGATTACAATATTCCAGCAATACCACAAGAGAGACTCAGAAATCAATTGTCTAATGTCATATCTATTTATATCAATGACATGCATTGATTGTCACATATGATTATACTAGATGGAGTTTCCGTGCATCGCACGGGTAAATGTATAAAAAATAATTTTTATATAATTTTTAAAATTTTCTTTTATAAATTGCCGATGGATATA
>JAYMTF010003653.1:0-14719 GCA_036897485.1 Pelargonium nanum | reverse complement strand
ATTTTAATTCCGCATTTAATTTCAAGTTGTTTAATTTTTGTAATCAATCTATTCATCCCCCCTCTAGATTGATTCTTTGGGACCTAACAGGGGGTTTTGCCGAACCCCTACCTGTAGATTAAAAAAACGAGATAGTACATGAAAGAGGGGGACATAATGAGCCTAACCTCTTTAAATGCACCTAAACAATAATGTTACATGCAAATGCAAGCGAAAATAAATTACATAAATAGTTTCCCAGGTCTAGAAAAATAAAAACCATTACAATCTGCATTTAAAATTGAAATAAACTCAGCTGGGAAAGATAAATTGAATTCGCAATGGTAGTTTCCTAACGCTGAATACCAGAACCTACTAACCAATCTGCAGCACGATTACCTTCACGAAGAATATGAACCACATGACAAGCAATCATCCTAGAACACTGACGGTAAAAATAAGTGAGATGACAAGGGCATGCAATAATTTGATCCATGATCTGAACTGCCATCTTTGAATCCGCTTGGACCGGCTCAAGAGAAAGGCCTCTTGCCTGACATAATTCAAGACCCATTTTAAGGGCTACCAAATCTGCATAATTGTTGGTGCCAGCACCTAAATGTTTACTGAAAGCCAACAAAACCCTCCCTTGACAGTCTCTGACCAGCCCACCAGCCGCTGCAACGCCACTACGACAAGCCCCATCCACTAACAAAAGTAGATTGCCCGGAGATGGTGGTTTCCACCGGACAAGACGAACCGAACGAACCGGATACATGGAGATGGGATATGAAAAAAACATTAAGAAAATTGGCCTCAATAATAGAAGGAATTTTTCGAACCCAAAACTAAGGAAAAAGCGACAATAAACAATCACGAACAGCAAGACAAATGGCAGCAACACTCATTCTCCCGCCATTGAAAGAAAATTATTCCTTGACTTCCGTATCTCCCACAAGCCACATCAAATACACACGAGACGTAGAAAGCCCATGATTGAACCCATCTTCATAGAGCCCCAAAAATGTTCGAGAAACTGCTCAAATGATCCAACAGTCCAATGACATTGCAACCAGCTCCCAACCACTGTCCAAACCTCTCTAGTAACCCCGCCTTTCACAAGAAAATGTTGGGCGTCTTCCTCTGCTCCCATACCGCAACAATTGCACCGAGAAACATAAGGAATACCCAACGAAGCAATCATCTTATCAACAGGTAAAAAATTGAACCATAATTTCCACATAAACACAACCACTTTTGCAGAATGATAACGTTCCAAATATGCATGCTCCAACGAAAAGAAGTACCTGTTGTTTGAGAATGTAGCCAGTAATGTTTGGATGAGGAAAAACCATTTGGCCGAGGTTCAAAAATAAGGGGACCTGGGCAAAAAGGGTCCAACAACACCGCGTCTAAAAGCTATAGCCTATCACCACCACCCTGAGCTGCAATAGCCACTCGCGTATCCTCTAAATCAACCACATCCATCACTGCAATAGCCGGTCTACCCAGCTCCACTAGAACCGAACACAAATGACATGCCCAAAAATCAATAACACTTACACCAACCTCCCAAGAAAAAATAGGAATTAACTCCCTAATAATTGGAACTACTTCCTTCCATAATTTTGTACCCAAATTTGCCTGAACCATAGTTGGATTACCAAATTTAGTTCTCATAAAACGATCCCAAAAACTTCGCCCATCAATATACGACTAGGCGAATTTTGCAAGTAAACTGCTCTTCATATCCTGTAGGCTCCGCATACCAGGACCCCCCTCTCCGCTGTTGGCATACAAATCTTATCCCAACTCCTCCAATGCCTCCTACCCAGTGATCCAGAATTTCAGAAAAAGGCAGCTAATATTGAGTGAAGTTTACTGATAACTGTCTTAGGAGTAGGGCATCAAGCTAAGACATAGATTGGCTTGGCTGAAAGAACACTCTTAAAAAGAGTTAATTTACCCTCTATTGATAAAAGAAAACTCTTCCACCCCGCTAAACGAGCTTGCATCTTTTCAATTAGAAATTGAAAAGCAATGATTCGAGGACTCTGAACAACAATAGAAATCCCCAAATGTTTTAGGGGAAAGAAAGCATGTGAGAAACTGGTCCAACCTGAAATCAAAGTATAAACCTTAGCAGCTGGGATGTTTTTCTTCGTATAAAATTTCGATTTGCTATAGTTTATGAGCTGACCTGAGGAACTTTCATATCTATGCAACAACTGAAAAAAGATATTTAAGGAAGATTGAGTACCATTCAAAAAAACAATTGTGTTGTCAACGAACATCAAGTGTGAAATCCTCAAAGCATGCCCTCAACAATGTTAAACTCGCCTCGGTCTTAGCTTCAATGTTCCTGCTCAGCACATCCTGAGCCAAAATAAAAAGAGCTGGGAATAAAGGGTCTTCCTGACGAACCCCTCTTGAAGCTAAAAAATAACCATGCATACCACCATTAAAAACAATTGTATACCAGCAGTTACCAATGCATTTCTGAAAAAAGACTAGTCACCGCCTCACTAAATCTATTTGCTTGCATCGTACGATACAAGAAATTCTATTCCAGCCAGTTGTAAGCTTTCAACATATCAAGCTTGACGACAACATTCCCACCTCGAATAGGATCACTAAGATGGTGAATTAGTTCGCAAAATAACGCTATATTCTCTTGGATGCTTCTACATCGAACAAATCCAAACTAATTAGCAGAAATTATGGAAGGCAAAATCAAGGCCAGCCTGTCATTAAGAATTTTGGAGATAATTTCATACACAAAACTAAACAAGCTAATAGGCCGAAAATCAAAAAGGGCTCCAGATTATCCGTTTTTTGGAAGCAGATTCATCAAAGTTGAAGTGTATGATTCTGGAAGACACGCCCCATGAAAAATATGCTTGAAAGGCTTCCACAATATCGACACAAAAAATCGACCAACACTTGGTGAAAAATACACCTGTGAATCCACCCAAGCCCGAAGCACTGTCCTTGCTCAAACCACACTTCGCCTTCCAAATTTCATTTGCTTCCGAAATAGCAGCCAATCGGCAATTGAATTCAGCTGACACTGGGCATGAGTGGCTTGAAAAAACTCTTCATCCAATACTAGATCCTTAGTGAATAGAATGGAAGAAAAATGATGCACCGCTCTATAACCTAAGATCTGCGAATCCTTAACCCAACTCTCATTTTCTTTAATTCGAACCAGACATTGCAACTGATACGTCTTCAAGGATGCATGGTAAAACGCGGAGTTCCTCCCCTCTACAAGCCATCGAACCCTAGCCTTGTCCCACACCATACCCTCTTCAATTCGCAAGACCTCAACCAAAGCCGTTTTTGCACGAGAAAATGCCTCAAACTTGGCGTGTGAATAACCTTGTAATAACTCGAACTCTTTTATTGCTTAGTCTTTAATTAGAGTTTTGTCTTGTCTAATCCCTCATAAATCTTTCTTTTATTAATTAAACTTACTCAACTGTGTTTAGCTGATTTTCATGTGTCATTTTAACATTTGTTGACATGTTATCATGCCACGTCAAATACAGACTTCATATGTGTATGCCACGTCATCACATCATTTCATCTTTTTCAACATTTAGAACTAAACTGGCACCACATTTTGACAATTTGTGTTGTGATGTAAAAAAATAATGGAACACAACGTTTTTTCTGTTGTGGCGTGCACACGTGGATGTTGTACCAAACGTGGCGTGATGATGTGTCAAAAAAAGACTGACGTGCCACCTAAAAACTGGCTACAGCCAATTGAGTGTGTTTAATTATTAAAAAAATAGTTTACAATGACTCAAAAAAAAAGAACAAAACCCCAATTAGAGGGTAAACCCAAAAATATGTCAGTCCATAGAGACAAAACCATTTATTTAAAATATATCATTTCAAATAAAAAATTAAATATAATTTCTCAAACGGTGCGGTGGAGTTTTGGGTTAAAAGGGGAGAGTTACTCCTTGTTGTATAGCTCAACTTATAATATAAAAAGAAAATGCAACCTAATAGATTAATGAATATACAATAGCTAGCACAAACATTATGCTTCTACCTATATATAGAAACACTGCACAAAACTTCTGTAATTACATTAGAAATTGCGACAAACTTTTCTTTGTAACAAACTAGTCGCAAATATTATTGAATTAAATAGATAGAAGTTTTTTAATTTAAAAATAAAATCTATAGCTTCCTTATTCTGTGGGAAAATATCATCGAGGAAAATGAATGTTTTCCTATACAATGCATGGTGTTGGTTGTTGTACATTATGAGTAATTGATGCTTGTATTGCTTCCAATGTTTTTCCCTTAGTCTCTGGTACCAACTTTGCAATGAATAACAAAGATGATCCACAAATGCCGCAGAAGATGAAGAAAGTACCTAATACATAATATTCATTTCAAAAATTTATTCAGCCATAAGAATCACACACTTCAAAACAAAAAATACAATATCGATCTGGTGAACACTATTGCATAGGAACACAAAAGAACATGCATGGCCTACTTTATTCTTTTCAAATCTAATAAACAAATATAGTAACATCAGTAAATTATAAACTTCAAGTGACAATATTGGTAGGTTCTTGTTTGATAAGTTTACATGAAACTTGGTGTCGTAAGTAACTAAAAGTAGTTGTGTGTAAAAGAAGTTCAAAAAAAGTTTGAAAGAAAAAAAATATATACAAAATTACTACTAATAAATAACACATGTGGAAGTCAGGTCGATCATAGTAACTTTTAGCATATCAATCAACAATATCTCAATTAATTAACTCGATCTAAACTAAAATTAGGTCGACCAAAGTTTTTTATCTCCTCTTTTTGAGCTGCACGAGCTCCCAACTCCTACAAAGATTAGGTACTTTAAAGAGTCTTGCAAGAGGTTCTCCTTAATAAAAGCGCCTATTTTATTACCACAAGTTCTTCATTTATCCTAGTTGGCATTTGCTTAAAAAAAAAGTAGTATTATCAAACAACCTATATGTCAAGGATTTGAGCATGATGTTTGATGACCCACTCTTCATTTGACATGTTGGATGTTACTTTTAGGTTCACTCTTGTATTTAGATTAACAAAAAAATAACAAATACTTTACATAAAAAAATAAAAATAAAAATATATGTGCTTCTCATTTGTTTATAGAGGGAGAGGAAAATCACCTGTTGAGCTCCATCCAAATAAATAGATAAAGGAGTAGGAAACAACCCAAGATCCAAACCAGCTGACGAAATTCACAACACTCCCAGCTGAACCTTTAATATTTATAGGAAATATCTGAAAAATCACAAGCCCATTTCTCAATCCAAGCTACAAAAGTTGTTTGTATATGCAACATTTATTCTTATTCCCCAAAAAGATGATTCAACATACCTCTGCCATTATAATCCGAGGTATGCTTCCCATCCCTAGTTCATAAGATCCTATATATACCTAATTTGCAGTGTTAGAACACAAGAATATATCAATTTACCATATCCAAAATCTTAAAGCCCAAAATGGTACACGTACTATCGAAACAAAATGATCCATCTACTTTAAAATGAACCAACTTAGTTCGCGTACTGTCCTCAAAGAGAACCGATAGTACATTTCGGTAGTTGACTGTTAAGCCATATCAACATATTTACACTCGACTAATCGAATGAATTACTTCGATTCACTTTGAGATAGTACGATGACAAAATTAGTTCATTTTAATGTAGATGGATCATTCTAATTATTGATAATAATAATCCAATGACCATTTTGAGATTAATCCAATCCAAAACTCAACATCAAATTCGAGATCTCCCTTTATATTTTGGAAAGCTCTCAATAAAAACATAAGAAACAACCTTAGTTCAAAAGCGAACTCAATCTAAAAGACAAACATGTTATACATTACAAGTATGCCAACTTGTAATGCCAATCTTTGTGTAGATGAGAATTATTTGGAACAAATGTTCAGGATGTCAAAAAGCTTAAGAATATGCATTGTCAGAAGATACATTACCAAGACACCAATGAGGACCAAAGTGGGTGTGAAAGCCTTCCACAACTGCACATCCTGTTCATAACACATCAAAGTTTTATTTCATCAGAAAAATACCATCTAAATGAAAATAATTGTACGAAGATTCTATGAGTTCAACGATGTAGAAAACCTATATTTTCTGTTAAAAGAAGGAAATAACCTGTAACAAGAATGACAATGCCATAAGGAAACAACCAAAGCAAGCTCCAGCTGCAGAAACCTGAAAAAAGGTACTGATTATATATAGCCAATGATCAATATCGATCTGAATGATCATTTCATTTCATTCTAACCAGTAAAAGTGGTCGCCTTCCCGATTTATCCATCAGTGGTACACACAATCCTGCCATTGTGATCTGCACAAGAAAAACAATAGCAGCAGAGAAAGGCATTGAATAAAGTTTTAATTAGAAGTTATATATGCTCGATCATAAGTTAAACTTTACTCCAACCCGAGTTGGAGTAAAGTTGAACATGGTATTTGAGCTAGATTGGTTTGGGCCTAGTTGTTGCCATGTGCAAGATCCGTTGTGTTATCCGGCTTGCACATGAGGGGGAGTACTATTATTGTATCGCACATTAAAAGAATGTGAAGTTTGTTGCCACTTGAGAAAGACATTAAACAAAGTCTCAATTAGAAGTTATATATGAAACAAATTAAACCTTGACAATGGCTGCAGATATTGTCCCAACTCTACTTGAAAAACCAGCAGTTTCAAATATAGAAGTTGCATAAAATGTAACCCCTCTAAGCCCTCCAAGTTGCTGGAATGCCATCAGCCCAACTCCAACCTAAACCAATTACAAATCATGAAAAACCCAACCATGATGTCAAAAAGGCATATAACTCTTATGAAAGATTCATTTAACAATCTCTCACAGTAATCGAACGGGCATATTTCCATTGGAATAGGCCTAGAATTCCATCTCTTGAAACCCTTTTGAAGTAGTATGTATATTCCTGCAAAATAACAAAACCAGAACATTTTGAAGTTCAAGAATGACATATGTTCTTCCAATATATAATGTTATACCTTGATGTATGCTGCTTCTTTGGAAATATCAGCGTTCGATCCCCTAAGGCGCTTTAGAGTTGCTTCAAACTCCATTTCCCGACCCACCATTTCCTGCAAACCTTTTCTACATAATTCAGTTCATGCTGGATTATCCGTCGTACTTTCAGAAGAACACGACGCATCTTTAAGTATATCAGCCTAACCAGCCATCTAGGAGACTCCGGGACGAAAAATAGTCCTACAAGGTGTATAAAACATGGGATAGATCCTGAAAAAGCAATCGAATTAAAAGAAATTATAATGGGTGTATTAAATTGTGGATTTTCCAACCTAAAGGAGTGACAATATTAAGTTACCTATAAGAGCAAATGTTCGCCAGTTGGTGAGAGAGCCAATGAGGTAGGCAAGTGAAGCACCGCAGCTTATTACAAACTGTGAAATGGATTGAAGATAAGCACATAAAAATGGGTTAAATTTATTGTAACGTTATAAATGGCGGGAACATACCTCGTTAAATGACATAAATCCTCCTCTAATGTTCTTGGGTGTTATTTCAGCTATATATACAGGTACCTAGTTGTAGCAAAATGTAAACAAAATTTGATATCCATGATAAGAGATTAACTAGAAATGATATCAATAGCTGACTGCAATTACCGCGTATGACAGAAGCCCAATGCCACATCCCACGAGCACTCTTCCAATGTCAAGCCACCAGACACCCTTTCGACATGTATAGATCGATTAGCATTCAACGTTTTGAAACAACAAAACACATAAAAATGCAACAACAAAGTTGAGATTTTCTAATGAATCATTGAGCATAAATCTTCAAATTGCTTCATTACTAGTCATATTCTCCCAAGTGTTTGGATTAAAAAAAAAAAGAGCACCAAGAATGGGGATTGGAATGAGATTCTCATTCCTAATGTTTGGATTTGTACTTTTTTTTTTTAACATGAGAATGACTTTGGAACATAAATTTCATTATCATTCTCATTCCCATTTCAAAATTATGCGATCAAACACTGCCTTAACGTTACCACAAACTCACCTAAGCATTCTCATCTCTCCTACCTCATCTTATAGCTTTGTAACCCAACATTGAGTGTCATACAACATTATAAAAGAAAAACACAACAAACATCATATGATGGCTTATTACAGGGAGTGATTTCAAGTACTGAAAGTTCTCTATGTAATATTTGCAAGTAGTGGTGGAGCCATAATTTTGCTCAAATTTGGGCACAAACTTCTTTAAATAAAAAAATTGACATATAAGGAGATAGAAAGTATTGAATTTCACTACCACTGTAAGGGGCGAGACATTTTTGTTGAAATTATTAAATTTCACTAATATCAAAGGGAGTGTTTGTAGGTCAACATGGGTCACTGCCTACTATGACCTCCCATAGGTCCGCCATTGTTTGCAAGTCACTTTGAGTCACTGAGCTTCTAACAAGTAGTAATGTTAGAAAGTTGAAACAGAGTGATGGAGAATATAACTAACCTTTGCAAGTACTATTGCAAGCCATCCAATGATGCAAAATACTTCAGACACACACATTGCCTGATTTAGAGGGTTAAATAGTATTAACATTTGAAATATCATAAAATTACAGTTAGAACAGAAATTAGAGAGGCTAATGAAAAGGAAAGCTTGCTTACACCTCTCCGACCGATGAGATCTGTGATTCGACCACTAAAAATTGCACCAAACATTGCTCCAATAGTCAACATGGAACCAAAAACAGAGTACTGCATGAGAATGAATCAGAAGACAAAAGATGGCAACACTTTGATTAGACTCACTCATGGTGCTAACTAAATTATTACATTTAAGGGTTATTTCCATATTAAAATAAGGGAAATGTTTGTTTCATGTGTCATTAGTGCATGTGTGATACATGTGCAACGTGCGCCAATAATAACTTATAACCAAATCAAATAAAACTTTTATCTGACATATACTACATGTAAAAACGCGCATCAATGTAATATTTGACCACAACAATACAGCTTGTAAGTGGTTTAGTAAAAAAACGCACGTCGATAAATTTTTGTAACGACACCAGAAGTGTTTGTAACTACTGTATTTTCATATCAAAACGCGGGCCAATAAAATTTTGTAACCAAACAAATTATAGTTTGTAACTAAGGCGCACATATACCACACATGAAATAAAGACACATGCGCCAACCCTCTCTCTTAAAATAACCCTTTGTGTAGCCTACCTTTGAATGGTAGGTACATAAATAAGTCAAGTGAATTCTATAAATTAAATAGCATCCTAAACCCAGTTTAACAAGAAACCCCACATATATACCAACCAATCAGCTCCAAATTGTTAAAAATTATACTGTTAAAGTTATAATTAATAAATAAAAAGTTTCAAATAAACGTAACAAGAAAACAAGCCATTTTTACAGAAAATACCATAAAAAATCACTGTTTTCTGTCAAAAACCTTTTGTTTTTTTTACTGAAATCCAGTAGAAAAAAACAGTGATTTTGTTACTGTGAACGTTAATTGAATGAAATAAATGAATGTATTTACCTGAGCTGAAGAAAGTCCCAACTCCTCCATGATTCCAGATTCAGCCGGGGACGAATAACCCATCTGCTTATAAAATCAGTTAATTAACCACAAATCATCACAATTCCTTAAATAAAAAGTTATCCAATTCGTAAATACTCTTGCGTAACATTTAGTCAAACAACAAGTATATCAGATCGAGCCATATAATAAACACGGGAATATCTATGTGCACAAACTAGTACACGAGTAAGTGCACAAATGCTTAGGTGTCAACAAGCGGCCTTGCTAGAGACTAAATCATCAATTAAATCTCTTATGCGTACAAACTAGTACATGAGTAAATGCACAAACGCTTAGGTGTCAACATGCGAAATGTGGATCAATTCGTACTCCTAACCTTTTTCCAATTAATAACAATTACTGTTACGTGCACTGCTATATATATATATATATATATATATCAACTAGACAATACCACTTACAGCTGTGCCGAAGCCGTATGAACCGCAGGCAGCCACCAAATTACTAATCATTAGAGTAGGTGTGGCGGCGCTGGCGGAGGCGGCTGAGGCAGAAGAAGAGGAGCTGATCAGCTGAAACAGAGCATCCTCGCCGTTGCTGCCGCCACCGTGCCGGTTTTCTGGAACCAATAATGGCTTTGAAGCTTGCTCACTTCTCTCGGTGTCCATTTCTTTGGTTTGGTCACAACAATTTTGGGAAGAAGATAAAAACAGTGGAGCAAGTTGGGAAGGAGCTAGCTAGAGACCGTTTGAAACATTGAAAGGGTGGTTAAAATGAAAATTCCATGCAACTGAAAATTTGAAACTCAACCACTAGTTGCATGCCACGTGTAGGTGGGTCCATTTCCTCTTGCATCCAAATTTTGAAGTACATTGTTTTTTGTTAGTACAAGTGGCAATGTTGCTACTATCTAATTTTGTAGTACATTGCAAAATTGTTAGTACAATATATATACTACAATCTCCCCTCAAGAGAAATAATTTTTTGGGATATTTTAGATATTTCACATGTTTTGTACAAAATCCTTTTGTTGATAAGTTTTGATGATGATTTGAATGGTAGTTGATGATTGTGATCTCTACGTGCTCTTCTAATGCTTCTCGTCTAGTTACTAATTTTCTTTAATGACTAAATTTTTTGTTGGAGTTGAAATTGTAACAAACGATTGGCTACTTAATTTCTATGATTTTCAAAATCTTACTCACTAAGCAAATTTGGTCACGTGCATAATAAATTGTTTTTTCACTAAACAACCAATTGCCATGAATTAATATGCATGTGAATATGTGATGCGAGCATGGATTTGATTTGAAGTGTTGTATTTCAAATTACGAATATAAAGTTTGATAAATCATAGAATTTCAAATGACAAAGTAAGAGCTGTCATATGAAATATCATGTTCTAAGCATGTTTTGAATGCTAATGGATTTGACTCAAATCCAAATTCTTAGTACTTCATTTGGTTCAAATCCAGTATTTCAAATCAAATGTTGGTTCTCAAACACACTATTAAAGAAAAGTTCTTCGGATATTAGTGTTTCGTCCAAACCGTCATCATCGCCCTCCGATGGGTTTCCGGCGGTGCATTTCACCATCCAAGAAGCCTCTATGGCTGAAAACCTGCTCCAGTGGTCATTGGTTGCAAAATTTTCTCAGACGCGACCATCGATTAATGCCATTCGTGATCACATAACACCGTCTTGGGGATTGGATCATACCTCGGTGGTAGGCCTCATGAATCCTAGGCATGTCCTCATCGATTTTTATCGGAAAAGGACATCATTTCAGCATGGACGCGAGATTGCCGATTCATCGTGAACAATCTGTACCATCTCTTCAAATGGACACCCAGCTTTTCAATGCGGACCGAGTACGAGGGTAGCAGTTTGGCTTCGCCTCCCTCATTTACTCTACAATTTTTCGGCAATTCGATGCTCCGAGCACTTGTCAGTCCATTTGGTAAATTCTTGAGAGCTAACGCTCGCACTGAATCCTTTTCCCATCCTATGTATGCTAGGGTTTGTGTTGACATGGATGTCTCACTACCCATGCAATCACGTGTATGGATTTATGTAGGCACGAATAAATCCAAAGGATTCTGGCAAAAGGTTGAAAAGGAGAGTGAATATCCATAATGTCAGCATTGTAAAATCCATGGGCACGACAGGTCGGTGTGCCGAATTTTTTTGAAGAAAACTGAGCAACAAAAGGAGAAGACTAATGATCCAGTTGCTGCCGATACTGATGGTCCAGTTTTGGCTCTGAGCAAGTCTCCAATTAACACAACAGTTGTGTCAAATGCGAGAGTGAATATCCGGACTGTCAGCATTGTAAAATCCATGGGCACGACAGGTCGGTGTGCCGAAAACTTTTGAAGAAAGCTGAGCAACAAGAGGAGAAGACTAATGATCCAGTTGCGGCAGATACTGCTGGTCCAGTTCAGGCTCTGAGCAAGTCTCCAATTAACACGACAGTTGTGTCAAATGCGAACTCAGGGAAACAGCCGAGCAATGTTGTGCAACCAGCTGTGGACAATACCGAACAGGTTATGGAAGTGCAAGCTACTATACAGGAACCTAGTGATCAAGTTTTGGAAGTACAAACCGATAATGAGAAACCAATTCATGAGTCGTCGATCCTGCCAATCCGGACAGTGCAAATCTAGTTCAGGCTCTATATATCTCCAACACAAGTGTCAGAACCTGCAAATCCAATGCTACCCTCCCCGGTATCCAGCAACATTAGGGAGGAGACACCAACGCCCAAGGAACAACCTGCTGGTCTCACTTCCACTGAAATTGTTCCTTATGACCCGACTGACTCTTCGGAAGCACACATTTCTTTTAATACTCATGACACCATAATTCCAACTTTATCTCCGGAATTGGCAGCATATGTCCAAGGAATTGTGGCTAATCCGCCAGCCCCGAGTCCCATTCCGAATCAGAACCGCTCACCACCCAAGAGGAAATCGTCTCGTCCTGCAACTCAGCAGACAATTTCCAAAATGAAGAACCTAAACTGATTAAGTTCCTTGCGTGGAATATTCGGGGCTGTGGAGGTCCTGTGAAACGTCGTTCGCTTTCTAATTTAATTCGGACTCATAAATCGAATATTGTTATTTTATTATAACTGAAGCATGATGAAATTTTTCTGGCTTCTCTTGCTCGGAATTTACATTTTGCTCATTTTCATCACATGCATCCTATTAATACTCATGTCTGGTTACTAACAGATTCCACTTGTCAGGTAGAGGTGCTTGGGGGGTCGAGGCAAGCCATATCTTGTTCGGTTTCAAGGGGACCTAATCTGTCATTTGCTTTACATGCGATATATGCAAGCTGCTCAAGAGCTGGACGCCAAGAATTACGGACTCAGTTTGATCCTAATTCCATTGAAAGGTCTCAGCCAATGGTTTTTTGTGGTGATTTTAACACATATTCATGCTCTGAGGATAAAATTGGAGGTGTTGGCCATGATCTTGGTTCCATGAATGATTTCAATGACTGGATTCAAAGTCTGGGTCTATTGGATGTTGGGTTTATCGGTTATGGGTTCACTTGGACAAACAATCAACAAGGCCTCATGCGAATATGGTCAAGACTTGATCGGGTTCTTTATTCTTCGGATCTTGCGGTTCAGGTTCGGGTCACCCGTTTGCCTCATTCGATGTCCGATCATAGTCCGTTGTTGGTTGAATTGGGTGATTCGGTTCATCATCATAGCAAATTTCACTTCCTAAATGCTTGGACATCTCACGAAGGCGTCTTGCCTCTAATTCGTGAAAATTGGGATTGTGGGTATTGGTCTAATCCGCTTCACCAAATCCAACATAAGATTGCTCATATCCATAAGGTTCTCAAGAAATGGAATTGGGACGTGTTTATGGATATTAAACTCCGGATTGCAAAGGCAAAGGACGATTTAATTAAGGCTGAGTTGGAATTGATTGCTGAGTATTCACAGTCTCACTTTGAGACTCTCTCATGCTCGCTCGGCTCTTGACGAAGCTCTTTCATGGGAAGAGGACATGCTTAAGCAAATATCAAGGAACAACGATTGGTGACAAAAATAATGCTTTCTTCCACGCGCCTTTGAAAGCACAGCAGGCGAGAGCTCCGATCAGAGTTAAAGACGGTGCAAAATGGATCTAGGAAGAGCGAGAACTTGCTACAATGGCGGTGAGCCATTTTTCGACCGTTCTTACCAGCTTGAGAGTGCAGGTTAATGAAGAATTGTTTCAAGTGGTGCCATCTATGGTGACTACTGAAAAAAATCAGAGGCTCGCATTGATGCCGTTGGAGGAGGAGGTTTGGGCGGTTGTCTGCGGGTTGGACAAGAACAGCACTCCGGGATCGGATGGGTTCACCGGTAAGCTCTTTATCCATAGCAGAGATATTATAAAGCTTGACGTAATAAAGGCAGTTCAGGCCTTCTTTAATGGCAGTGCTCTCCCCAAAGGTTTTACGTCATTGACTTTGGTTTTATTTTTTAAACCGGATGCTCCTACTTCTTTTGACTATCATCTGATTAGTTTGTGTGAGTTTTTGTATAAGGTTAGGGCCAAGATAGTTAATGACATGCTTGCGAGTTTGCTCCCTTCCTTAATTTTGCCATACCAATAAGGTTTTATTTGGGGCGTAGCATCCAAGAGAATATTGCCCTTTGTTCGGAGCTTGTACATCATGTGAATGATCCGACTCGTGGGGGGTAATATGGTGATTAAATTAGACATGTTGAAAGCCTATGGTAGGCTAGAGTGGTCTTTTCTTGTGCAATCTCTTAGAAAGCGAGACTTTTCGAATGTTTTTATCTCACTTATCAAAACCTGCTAAGAGAACTGTTGGTATTCTGTCTTGATTAATGGACGTCAACATGACTATTACCATGCCACTCGAGGGGTTCGCCAAGGCAACCCACTTTCGCCTGCCTTAGTTCTTTTGGCTCAGGATGTCCTGAGCAGGAACATTGAGTTATATATGAATTCGGGTCGGATGCAGCCCTATTATTGTCGGGGCCATTACGAGCGCATTTCATGTTAGGAAATGCCCTAGTGACCAATCATGTATGATTGTTATAAGACAATTCTTGTAATGTTCAAATTAGTAAATAAAAGGCATTGCCATTCTTAT
>JAYMTF010003652.1:0-14720 GCA_036897485.1 Pelargonium nanum | reverse complement strand
TGGAAATTGGTGTCCAATTTGGGTTCATTTTTTGTAATTTTTGTTCTAATTTGGTGTCCAATTTGGGTGTAAATTGGTGTAATTTTTTGTTATAATTTGGTGTCATTTTTGTGTGTAATTAACCCTAATTTGAGTTCATGTTGAGTTTTATTGGCTGGGCTAATGAATTTTCCAACGATTCTATAAATTTTCCGGTGATTCTATGAATTTTCCGACGAATCTATGAGTTTTCCGGCAAGACTATGAATTTTCCTGCGAAATTATGATTTTTCCGGCAATATTATCATATAAAAAAAATTCATTTTAGTTTTTCAAAAATCATTAAATATTGAACTAACCAATTAGAGAGTGACACGTGACCAACAAAAAAAATAATTCAAAAATGCCACATATATGCTGGCTGTATATATATAAAAAAATAAAAAATAATCAGCTCAGCGGTTTAACGGTCATTTTGGATGGAACATAACGGCAGAGACCATTTTGGTTCAAAATTGATAGTACAAGGACTCTTGGTCCATTTTAAAGTAGAAGAACTAATTTGGTTCATTTTTGATAGTACAAGGACCATAGGGGTAATTAGTCATTTGAATTATGATAATATTTTTCATGCTCTTTTTGAATTAAAAAACTTAATTTGGTCACAAATTTTGTGTGTTTATTATAATTAATTTTGTATGTGAATCTTGTTTTTTTAATGCTAAAAACTAATAATTTATTATTTCGTATCAATCGATAACAAAGACGGTATGCTGGGGCTTGAAAATCAACTCACACAAACAAGCCTGATAAAGAGACCGAATATTTAACTGACTCGTAGGGCGCTCGGTTCGCAGACCAACCCGAGAATAAAAAATTGACATTACCAAACTTAGTCACAATGACTAAAGCATCTTGAATAATTAAGTTGAAGACATTGAAATCCTCCCCATACAGCCTGAAAAGCACAAACAATTGACAACAATTGCACTTGGAGTTCAAAACGACCATGTGGAGGGCTATGCCAATTGCCTCTCGCCACCATCGGGTCTGCCATATGATTCGGCAACAAACTCGAAGGCTGATCAGATGACTATGGGCAAACCATCACCTTCCAAGTCACTTTCTCCTTCTCTGCAACCGCCTTCAGCTGCCCCACACGCAACCCATAAAAAACCTACCGTGAATCTACGCCGCTCTACAAACCCTAACAACACCTTAACTTGTCATCAAAATAAGGCTCGCTATCATAATGAGAGAGACCGCAATTTGGTATATGCAAATCCAATAGACAACCACTGCTTTGAAAATCAAGAGCAACTGTAGCCGAACAAAAATTTTAGCCGACTCTCAAAACGAAAGAGAGAAAGAAAGAGAGACACAGACCCTACCTCCTCTAGTCTGTGAATTTTGTTAATTTCAAATAGTACAAGGTTATGACAGATCTAGTAATATGCAAGGTGAGTTCAATGGACTAAAGACTTAGATCATGAATGAGAATTCATCCGCTTATTATGTTCATTGTTTTGCCCACCAACTTCAATTAGCACTTGTTGCCGTGGCAAAAAATCATGTTCAAGTTGCTTCATTTTTTAATTTGGTGAGTAACTCGGTGAATATTGTTGGAGCTTCATGTAAAGGTCGAAATATTCTTCGAGATAAGCAACTTACTAAGATTTTGGAAGCAATAAGAATTGGAGAAGTTTCAACCTGAAGAGGTTTAAATCAATAAAGTAGTCATCAACGAGCTTGTAACACACGTTGGAGTTCTCACTATACCTCATTGGTGAATTTGAATATCTTATTTTCTTCGGCAATCGACGTACTTGAAATTATCTATGAATACGGAGTTCATTCGGAGCAAAGAGAAAAAGCTTATGCCTTACTAGACTTGGTACAATCCTTCAACTTTATGTTCAACTTATTTTTGTGAAAGGTATTTTGAGAGTTACAAATAAATTGTCTTTAGCATTGCAAAGGAAAGATCAAGATATTGTTAATGCGATGACATTAGTAAAAGTAGCTAAGCAACGACTACAAATAATGAGAGATAATGGATGGGAATCTTTGCTCAGTGAAGTCTCTTTATTTTGCGACAAGCACAAAATTATTGTACCGAATATGGATGATGCATTTGTAACTCGAGGAAGACCAATGCGCAATGCTCCACAAATGACAAATCTACACTATTTTCAAGTTGATTTGTTTTAAGTGGTGATTGATTTGCAACTTCAAGAGCTTAATAATCGGTTCAATGAGGTAAACACCAACATGCTTATTTGTATTGCTTGCCTAAATCCTACTGATTCATTTGCATCATTTGATAAGCAAAAGTTGATTGAGTTTGCTAAGTTTATCTAAATGAATTTTCTATTGTGGATCTTCATGTTCTTGCAAACTAACTTGATACTTATATTATTGACATGAGATCCGATCTTGCATTCTCTGAAGTCAAAGGGATTAGTGGTCTTTCTAAAAAAATTGTGAAGATAAAAAAGCATATTGTGTATCCACTTGTATATTTACTTGTGAAGTTGACTTTAATATTACCGGTCGCCACTGCATCTGCTGAAAGGGCATTTTACTCCATGAATTTTGTGAAGAATCGGTTGCGTAATTGAATGAGAGATTCTTGGATGAATGATTGCTTGATGAATGTGAGAAAGACATATTTTACAGCATTGAAAATGAGAATATCTTGCAGAATTTTCAGAATATGAAATCTCGTCGTGAACAATAGTGTAAGTTTAATTTTCGGTTCTTTAATGAATTTGGTCTTTTGAGATTGAACATGAATGCTACAGTGTGTTTCTAAAGTTTTGATATATGAAATTCTATTTGTGCTTCCCGCCATCCCATTTCTAAACTGCAAACCCTAATTTACAGTTTTGAAGAAAAATGGTGCGAGCGTCCAAGAAGAAGAAGAGGGAAGATTGTGGTGCAGTCCCAAATCCAGAATCCACAGAGCGCCAGAGACTGAAGAAACTCGCTTTCTCCAACACCATTCTCTCCCAGACTCCATCGAAGCTCGATCTCTCACTCGCTCCCTCCAAGACGGTGCTCAAGCACCATGGGGCCGACATTCTCAAGAAATCTACCCGTAAGAATCGCTTCCTTTTCTCCTTTCCCGGCCTCCTCGCTCCCGTAGCCGGCGGCAAGATCGGCGAGCTTAAGGATCTCGCCTCCAAAAACCCCATTCTCTACCTCGAGTTCCCTCAGGTTATTTTAATTTTGTTTTTAACTTGTGTGTTTGGTTTCTGACAAATTTTGCTTCCTACTAGTGAAACTGAATTTTTCTCAAGCTATATCTTCATGAATGTGCTTCCATTAGAGCTGCACCTTCAGGTTTCGAGATGTAGGATTTTTTTACATGTTCGGATTGGAAAGGCCTAATCCGATCCCAACCGAAAAAGGGGGCGGGTTGCAGGTTTCGGATTGTACTTCATGTTTTATGTGTAAACTGTCCCGAAAATTTTGCTGTGTCTTTTTTTTAACTCAAACCCGCGAAAATGCATATCGTGTTTCGGGTGCCTCCATTGCTAATGCATTGATTTCCTTTTCTCTTTTCTAAATGATAAATTAGAGTTAATTTTGTTGTTTTATCATCTGTTCCTTTTTTAGGGTCGAATGAAGTTGTTCGGGACCATTGTATATCCCCAGAATAGATACTTGACTTTGCAGTTTTCTAGAGGTGGGAAGAATGTGATGTGTGAAGATTGTTTTGACAACATGGTTAGTGTTTTCTGCTCCCTATCTCAGGTTTCAGTCAGTTCATCTTTATAGCCATTGATTGATTTTTATATCTATACATCTACACACTCCTTGAAATGAGAAATTAAATCATGGTATATCTGTGTAGACACTTAATCTATTGTCTTCAATAATTAATTAATCAACCTAGAAACTCTTGTCACAATTTGGTCATCAGTTGTCATATTCAATGAAGTTTGTCACTACATGTAGATTTGCTTGCCCTTCTCCTTCTAAGTGGATTGTTTAATGATGAAGGCTTACAAATAAGTTAGCCCCTTCTTTGACATCGTCTGATTCTCTAGTAGTTGAGCTACATAACTGTTTTTTTTTCTCTCTCTCTTGTAGATGCTTGTTACAGACAGTTTACACATATTGCACTCCACTCCTTTTCCTTTTGAATCACATTATGCATTTATGGTTGCACCCTACAAAAATCTCTCTCTCTAGAGTTTCTGGTCTAAACCTGAAACTTTTAGTCAGTTAGATGAATGGATAAGGTCAACCTACATATTGGAGTATCTGAAGGTTGGGTAAATTTTCAAGAAGGATTTTGGTGTGGAATATGAGATAGATTTTGGAGGAAAAACCGTGGAATGCAGTAAGATATGGGTCTTGTGACAGTAAGTCCAAAGTGTTAACTCAAGGGTGCTTCTTGATCACTATTTCAAATTTTAGTAATTATTTAAGAAGTAATGGCTAATAAGGTTACCTTTGTCACTTTCATAAAACCCTGTAACTCTAGGGTACAAACTCTATTATATGAGATTTTGTGGGTTGATATATGGAAATAACATGGACAGTGAATTTCCTAAAGTAAAGAAGTTTATTAAATTAAGTTGGTTAGTCGGGTAATTACGTCCTGTTACCATTTTAACACATTAGATCAGGGTTGGTGGTTTTTAACACTATTGAATGGGTTGTGTTCGGGTTGACATAAATGTATTTAAGTCTGTCTTGACACAACCTGTTATGACCTGCTGGTACAAATTGCCACCTAGCAGATTTAAACAATCCACATGTTAAAAGAGGCTGTATGTACGTGTGGACTTCTAACATTTCCATTGTCATTGCCCCATCTTGGTAAATATATATCTACTTAGACAACTCCTACTCCATGAAGTATTTTCGGCTTTTGCCATATAATTTTCTGGAACCTTCAAGTTGTATAAGAGTTTCCCACATCCTAAATTATTGGGTTTGAACCCTTCAAATGACAATCCAAAATCCTTTGTATTGTTTACATATTTTACAGTTTCCAATGCAAGACAATTCTCAAGAGGAAGGCATAAATCCTTTCTCAGGTGTGAACCTTGCAAACACCATTCCAAGTTTGCCAGGCAAAAGGTGGATTAACGTTGAATCCTAGTTGAGCTGCTAGATTCAAAATCTTCTTTCTTTTAGAAAGAGAACATATGATTCGAATTTGTTTGTTGCTAAAGGGGTCAAGTGTTAAGCATTCCAGACCTTGGAAGCTTGAAGCTCTTATAGAACATCTCTATCGACTCTAGGGGTATAAAGCTTCCTTTCTCACCTTCTAACCCCCGATTTTGAACTTGACACAAGACATATTAGGTTGATAGAATAAACCGCCACAACTCATGGATAGGACAATATTTTGATGCGTGTTCTCAGAAATTCACGCCTAAAACTAGATTTGAGGCAATTACCAAGGCTAGGACTTTTGGTTGGTGTGGTTAATAGCAGGATTCTCTGGAAGGTAGTGAAAGATTAATTCGACATTCTATGGGGGCTAAATGCAACTGGATACTGAATTGCAGAAAACAGAAACTCGTCACTGTCGTCAGAAATCAAAGTGAGAAGAAAGAAATAACTTCACATCCCATCGACAGGTGACTTTTGACTAACATCTTGTATAATCATTTCTCAGGTTCCTTCAGAAATGAGCTTGCCCTAAAACCTAGAGTAATTCTTGGGTGCACTACTTGTGTATAGTTTGTCATCTTGTTATGAATTATGAATAATGAGGGTATTTTGGTCTTATTACATTCTCTGTAATGTTCCCTCCAGCGCTCACACACATAAAAGAACATCTAACCTAATTGGGTTACCACATCATAAACTTCTCCTTCTCTTAACACGGTATCATAGCTGGTCTTTTGCTTCTGATTTGAGGTTGCTCGCCTCTCTTCTTTTCTCTCAAGTGGAATGATATAATCCACTTAAGGAATATGTTTTTGTGATTTATTGAAAGGGTGCAAGTGCACCTGTTGGGGCAATGCTGCTGTAGGTTGGGAGGGGATTAAGGTTGCTGAGAGAATTGTTGGAGCTATTGTTTTTTCACAATTGAAGGTGCTGAGAGAACTACTAAAGGACGGTGTAAAGGATTTTGGTAGTTGTTGCTGCTGTTTGCGAAGAACTTAGCTGGTTTAGAGGTTAGAGTTTATTTGCTCATCAAGTGTTCAATAAAATACCTTTAGATCTGGATACTATTTGGAAAGTTGTAAAGGACATTTAGGGTTTATGTAACAAAGAAATATGGTTGTAGAAGATTAGAAAAAATACATTTTGAGATTATTCATCAACTTAAATGAATACTGATCAAAAGTTGGACAGGGGCCAACTATTTCTAACCAAGAAAAACAATGTTGAAGCGTTTGACCATCTATTTAGTGATCTCCCCACTGATGATGTACAAAAGAAGAGTTGGTTGAAGCAAGAAGATCATCTTGTTGTCCAAATACAAAATTCTATGGAAAGTGAGGTCACCATTTTAATTCAAGATTGTGACACTGTCAAGGAGTGGGAATACATGGCATTTATTTACTCTAGGAATGACAACTTGTCTCGCATGTATGATTTGGCCCACACCAAAGGATTTTTTTTCTCACTCAATATTTTACTGGGTTGAAACAAGTATATTCAAAGTTCAACTCTCTTCTTCCCAATAGTGATGATACTAAGAGGCAACAAGAACAACAGGAACAAATGACAATTATGAGTTTCTTAGGTAGTCTGAAATCTGAATACGGACCAATCACGTCTTAACTTTTGGCTTGTGCTGAAACATCCTCTTTGAGTGAAACTTGAAGCAAATGATGGAGAATTACTTAAAGACCCAGAAAGATATAGATAGATGGTTAGATAGTTAAAACTACTTAACAGTTGTAAGACTTGATCTTGTATATCCAGCAAGCGTTAGTCAATTTATGTCATCTCCTCAAACAACCCATTGAGATGCAATGATACAAACCTTAAAAAATTTGAAAGGTGCAACTGGTTGTATATTATTAAGGCTCATGGACATAATATTATAAAAGTTGCACCGGAAGCGGATTGGGCAGGTTCTCTAAATTATAGGGGATCTACACCTGGATATTGTTTTTTCGTAGGAGGAACTTAGTAGCTCGAAAAAATACGAAGCAAAATGTTGTGCTTGATCCTGTGTAGAAGTAGAGTATAGAGTTATGGACCTATGGTTGATACTACAAGGAAATGATGTGTGTTCATTAGCTAATGAAAGAGATTAGTTCAGTACATCAGACGCTATGCAATTGTGGTGTAATAATTAAACTGCCATCCATTTGCCTCAAACCAAATGTTTCATGAAAGGATAAAGCATATTAAAGTGGATTGTCACTTTATTCAAGAAAAGATTAAAGAAAACTTATTCTTACAAGCCGCGTGAGTATAGGAGAGCGGTTGACAGATGTTCTTGCTAAAGCTCTTAGTAGTTCCAGGTGAGGTTCATTTGTGACAAAATGCTCCAACTTGAGGGGTAGTGTTATGAGTTATGAATATGTCAAGGTATATAGGAAGGTCTAACCTAATTGGGTTACAACATTATAAACTTCTCAGATTTTCCTTCTCTTAACATCTCTATTGCTATTGTCTTTTTGATTATTCATAATACCTGCTGATTTGGTCAACAGCACTGAGATGTAGATCCAGGGGCTTGCCTTGGTTGAAAGGATGATACTTTATAAAAAAAATTATCTAACTCTTAAGACTTTTGAGGATTATGTGGTGTGCATGCCATCTTATGTGTTTTTTTAAAGATGCCAATACATCATTTCCATCTTGATCTTTTGGAGCATGCTTTAGACATCCATGTCATCTAATAGCTTATGATGTCCCCAGATTGTATTTTCTGATGCATGGTGGATTGGAAGTAAGGACGACAATCCAGAAGAAGCCCGACTTGACTTTCCAAAGGAAATGATTGAGGTTAGTTTTAGATATTAGGTTTTCAGGTTGTTAGAGTGTACAAGTTAGTATCTATTCAGGTGAAACTAGAAAACAATGATCTATGTGGCTTACTGTCATTTTTTTTTTCCTTTTTCTTTTTGGTTTCAGGGACAAAACGTTGATTATGATTTTAAAGGAGGTGCAGGTGGAGCGTTTGTGGATACACATGGTGCTCATGAAACAGGAACAAAATGTGCAGTAAAGCCCTGCAAGGCTGAGTCTGAAGATGATTCATCTGATACCGAAAATATTTTGACGGACTTAAATCAAGCTACACCGGTTCGTCATTCGGAGAGAACTGCTCGTAAAAAATTCAAGTACTAGCTTTGGCATTCAATTTCTTAATATATTTAGCTGCTGCAGAAATTCTTCCTTGGTGCATCCTGGCTATTTGATTAGAAAACTCTTAAATGCCATAATGGATACGAGGGACTAAATAGTGTTTAGATTTAATTTGTTGAAATGAGAATGGGAATGAGATTCCCTTTCCAAATTCATTTTCTTGAATAAAAGTACTAATACAAACATTAAGAATGAGAATCTCATTCCCATTCCTGAACAAAAATTCCAATCCAAATGTTATCTAAATGTAAATGGATTGTGATGAAAACCTAGATCTTTGAGGACAGCATTGATATGAAGTCTTGTGTAGAATCTTATAAATTTAGCTCAAATCTCATAAGAACTTAGGATTCGTGAGGCTCAGTTTAGTGATTAAGGTTAGGAAAGTTTGATTAAGAACACAATGACATATTTCAATTGTGTTTAGTGGTCATAATTCTGGCCAGAGACTGTGGATTTGTTACTTATGTAGAACACAAATTCTTATTGCGGATAATTTTCCATGGAAAGTTCACCAAGCAAGAAGGTTATTTTCCATCTTTTTTTGGCTGGCATCGGAAATAATGTAACTAAACAGTTGGGAACACATTAATTTTTTTGGGTGAAATGAATGGTTCCTTGCTAGTTTAAAGTAAAAGAAAGGGAACTGAAGCTAGAAAACCTCAAACCATCGCACACTAGGTCCTTGGGCATCACGCGTTTCACATGTTGCAATATCAGATGACTTGAGAAATAACTTATCACTCATTATCTATCTATCAAAAGATGCAATGACGGTGTAGACATATAAGCTCAGGGTCCAAGTTAAAGCTATTAAACCTCAACCATCGCACACTAGGTCCTTGGGCATCATGCGTCTCACATATTGCAATATCAGATGACTTGAGAAATAATTCATCACTCATTATCTATCTATCAAAAGATCCAATGACCTTGTGTAGACATATAAGCTCAGGGTCCAAGTTCTCTTGGGAGAGCAGTTGATAGATAATTTCGATATATGTATAAAGTATAAACCTTCTCTTGACCATAATGACTACCAAGCCCACTTAACCAAAACCCAAATTTACCAGTTGTCATGATAAAACATAAATTTATCTGTATATGCTTCATTGACCATTTCTGCCTGGTGAGAAATACCAGCAATTTTTATGCTATGTAAATGTGCAAAGACTTGGCAAAATATTTTCTATACTTTTAAACGATGGAACCTGGAAAATTTAATTAGACCAGCTACTGCTCATTTACTCTTACATAATTTGGGTACTTTAATGTTATAAGTTGTGTGTTATAGATAGTTGATCACTTTGATGGTTGGGGTTGAGCTTACAATTGATTCCCCTCATTCAACATTTGCAAAAATAGAATTATTTATTGCTCACTTGTTTAACTGTCATACTAATGAGTTTAGAGTTAGTGCTGTGAAATTATTGATTGTATGTAGCTTGTAGAGGTACACATGCCCATCTTGTGAGTAGGATATTTCTGGGATTCTCTTTCACCTTTTGATAACTTCTGTAGAAATTGTGTTGGTTATAGTAGATGTTTAACAATGTTATGTTATCTTTGTGGTCTCCGTTAAACTTTTAAGATTTTCAATTAAATGATATGGATGCATAATCCAGAAAAATTCTTTACAGAAAGCAATCTTTTGTTAACCTCACTCTTCTGTATATCTGCAATATGTGCATTCAATTTCAATGGGCAGTTACACCATTCTAATAAAAAAACTTATATTTATTTTACGATGAACAAAAAAAGTTATGACACAAGGATGTGGGATTTATTTTCTTAGTAAGTTGTACTTATCCTGAACCTACCTCTTTTTTATCCTCCTGTTATCAAGTTTATATGCACTATCTTGCAAAAACTAGGATGTCAATTTGACATTTTTGTTGCTTCAGTTTTGCAGAATCTTCTTCTGGAGGTGATTCTGTTGGAAGTGATGATGACACACAGGAAGAAAAAGTTAACATGGACCTCAAATCTTCAACCATTACTACTGGAAATATCCTTATTCCAACGAATCTTGTGGTGCTTCATTTTGTTTCGACAGCTTCACATGTCTTTATACATGATTTTAGTGCTTCATTGGTCTCCTCTTAAACTAGGGTTGGTTTCCTTAAGGGGTAGAAACAGTCTTGCTCTGTAGTTCTCGACTTTGATGACAAGGATGCTACAGCAGGGAGCCATGAAGAATATCAAGAGTGCTCTGTGCTGGAAAAGAAGCCCAAGTCTAATGCAAAATCCAGCAGTCATCATGGTTCACTTGTTCAAGCTACCATCTCTACATTGTTTAAGAAAGTTGAGGAAAAGGTATTATATGATAAATTTTAATGTTATAATTGAGTGCAATAGGTTCAGTGAGGTGCTGGAACCATCAATACTGAATATCAAAGACACTTATCAGATAATGTGACTATACTCTATCAAGTGTGGAGCATGCATGTGCATATATTATCTGTAGATAGAATGTCACCTGTCGGTCAACCTTAAGTGTAGTTCCTCATTGCCACCACGTTAAAAATGGGATACAATCATAGTTGAGAAGAAACCTGTGGGGCCTGTACATGTTAAATATTTGAGCAAAAGTGTCTCTTTGTTGCAGTTATAAAAATTTACCCATGTGTCCTAGGTCTCCTCCCCTCCCATCCCCCAAGTGGACACCTCAAAAATCATATGCTTACCTAGTTGAGATCGTGAGTTCCAATCCTATTGGGTGGGGTGCGAGGGGATATGGAAAAAGGGAGAGCTACATTGTGTAGCTCATTTAAAAATGAACTGACACTCATGGCTCATCTTTCCTATACATGTTTAATATAGTCGAGCTTTGATCTCGTGTCTCCTGTAAGATGCCCCGAAACTTTGCAAATTGAACCTAGATGACTCCCATAGCTTGTCTTTGTTTATGTTTGTGTATCCCTTGCTTCAACACTCTTCTAAGATATACCCAAGTTGAATTGACACCCATGATTTGTCTTTGTTAAATTTGTATGTCTGTGTGCTGTGATCCTTGCATGTCTACTTTTGCCTTTGTTGAGATAGTTTTTTTGGGTCTAATTTTAGTAGTTCTTACAAACTCAAGTGTCTAGTTAGTGACACCTTGAGTTTGAGGGGGAGTGTTGAGACTTGAGATAGTAAAGATCCTGTAATTTATGGGATTTCTTAAATGTCTCAACAGCCTTAAATACATTTTATTTCAGTTAAATTCTCTCTGGAATGTCATACTATACCTTATTAGAGGGAGGAACTGTAGGTTTTAATTTTCACCTGAAGAACCACAGTTTTCTTACACATTTTTTTTTATACTTTCAGAAGGTAACTAAAAATCCAAGGAAATCATCATCGTTGAAAGGTTGAGCTTTTCTCAAATGCAGTTCCTGGTATAAGAATATTGAACATTGCAAAAAGTATATTCAATACAATCAGTATTTTTGATATTTTTCCCAGTTTCTGGCGGGAAGTCACAGCAAACCAATTTGAAAAGGAAGACTGATCAGGTGAGAAGGAAGGTTCACTTTCAGTTTTCTTAATTTATTTTCTGCAATTTAAAAACTTTTGTTGAAGTATAATTTGTTATTGTTTGTCTGATAGAAATAGGACTTATCATTTTGACCTATAAATATACATATTACTTCAACTGATTCTATCATGGTTTGGGTTTCTTCACATAGATAAATTTGCTTAAGGTGGGTTAACTTTGGGTTGCCGGCTAATCAAGCTTTATTTGCCAAATTGCAGGCTGAAGGGTCTCGGAAAAAGAGTAAAGTAGAAGAAAAAAACAGGGGTTAGTGTCTTTTCACTCTTATTTGTCATAAGATGCCATTGGTGCTCTGAAATGGTTATCAATACATGCATGTACATGTTCAGTAAAATACTGATTAGAAGAGGAGGACACAGATGGGAGGGCCAGTTTGTTCTTAGAGCAACTATCAAACTGAGAATAAATAGAGAGAGGATATGTTTGTGGAACTAATTACAAGCCATAATATGGTCATGTCAGAAGATAGTGTCTATAGTACAGCTCTTTGATTTTAAGGTTGGGTAAAGTTACAATTTGGGGTTTGTGATGGTGAGTGATAGTCATTTAGGGTTGCAATACAAATAAATATACGTTGAAGATTGAATACACACTTAGGCTGCTATTTTAGAGAGAATAAGTTGTTGGACAAGCTGTCTTAGAGTTTTGGAGTTTAAAGCAAATGTTTTGAGGGTTTGAATAGGTTGGCATCTTGTAGAAGTGATTAGGGATTGAGGAACTATGGAAGCAATAAACGATTTGTAGCTGTAGAAGCAATTATGACAGTGGATACTGGATAGGCTAGGCTTACACATTTCTGAATCTGATTGATTTCACACAACATTTAATGTTGGAATAGAATGTCCCAAAATTATTGCCTATGAAGTACTAATTTGGGCATGGGACATGATGCAGATACGCAATTTTCTAAAACATAGAACACGGCACTTCGAGACACTTTCATTTTTTAGTCAAAAAATATATTTTATATAATAAATTACGTAAAATTATGATGTTTAATTATATCAAAATTAATCTAACAACCAACTGCTCACATATGCAAATTTTCACTTGTATAGCAAAATTATAATAAGGGTTAAATGGTTTTACACCCTTGGACTTGTTCCAATTTTAGAGTTGGCCCTCATTTAGGGTTTTCACTTGTTTTGGTCCTTGGACATTTCATTTTTTGTAATCAACTCCAACTGACCTGCTATTGCCGGTTAGTGATGTACAAGTCATCACTCTTGTCCAACTCACCACTCCACATCAGTCCAGTTGTCCACGTCAGCAGAAACCATTTTGATTCAAAACGGTGTGTTTTGGTAATGGATTAAACCTTCGTCTTCTTCTCTAAGCTTCGAACCCAAAAAATGGACTGCACTTACGATTACATGACATCTTCTCTGCTCCTATCACTCCGTCACCTTTTTTTTTTTTTCTGCGTTTCAGCACTCTCAACTCCCTTTCAAACTCAAGCTTTGGAACCAAGTAGAATTTTCGTTTTCTGGCTTTCTTCAAAATTGAGTATTTTTGAAGATAAATTGACAACTTAATTTTTGTGTAGCGAAATTCGGATTATAGAGTTTGAGCTCTCCTAAAACTGGAAATTTGATCGAATAATAGAGTTTTATTTTGAATTTTTTGTACGCCATTGGAGCTCCGGCGAGATGGAGGTGTTTCTGTAACAGTAACACCATATTAATATTTAATATAAATGGCAATACCCTAACTCCAGTAACCATTAATTTTGAAATAAAATATTATTTCAATTGGTTCTCTACCTCTGAATATTTGATCTATTAATATTGTTCTCACGTTGTTCAGCTTATGAATTTAATTAATTTATTAATCTCATCTTTCTCTAATCTTCCTTCTTCCTCTTCAAATCCAATTCATTTAAGGAGAGAGAGAAAGCTTGGTTATTTGATATTCAATGGCGGTAGCAGAGGAAGTTATGCTCCAACAAGCATGTGATACTGAAGCACTACATTTCTAGCCTTCCAATAGAATCTGACATGCTTGTTTCCTCTTATTGTAATCAATCTTAAATCTCCCGCAACAAACCTCCAACTCTGATATATATGTTTTGCTCAAATACCTCTAACTTTCATGCGATCCCTACATGCTTCTTCGCATGAAAGTTGTTCACGAAAGTTGTCCAGACGGCAACGACGCTTGCCGGCCATGACGGCGGCAGAGCCGCGAGGAGCTATGAGGCGAACTGACAACTCCCTTTAATCCATACCAAAACACACCGTTTTGAATAAAAATGGTTTCTGCTGACGTAGACAACTGGTCCGATGTGGAGTGGTGAGTTGGACGAGAGTGGTGACATGTACATCACTAACCGGAAAAAGCAGGTCAGTTGGAGTTAATTAAAAAAAATGGAATGGCCAAGGGCCAAAACAAGTGAAAACCCTAAATGAGGGCCAACTCCAAAATTGGAACAAGTCCAAGGGGTGTAGAACCATTTAACCCTTATAATAAACTAAATCAAATATTTATAAGTTAAAACAAAAAATGTGGGTTTCCTTTAATGAAAATTAAAGTTAATTTTTTAAAAATATTTATTTTAGAGAAAAGGTTTTATAGATAAAAAGATATGTGACCCATTTCCCCACCTACCACTACATTTCTCAATGGTTCAAGACATTCTTCTCAATGAGACATTGGACTTTCAGTTCCATTTTAGATTATAAAAAAAAAATTCCTTTTAATGTAAGGCAAAAAAAGAAAAAAAGAAGATAGAAAAAGTAAAAAAAAAACGGTTACTTAAAAAGAAGATCTATGAGGCACCGATTCGGACGCGCGACACGATTCGAGACGCGATTCGGATATGGGATTCGCAGTTTTTAAAAATAGTAGGATACGATTTGTTAGGATACGTAAAAATTTTATTATTAAAAATATATTTTTA
>JAYMTF010003651.1:0-14722 GCA_036897485.1 Pelargonium nanum | reverse complement strand
GTTGGAGGTGAAAAAGGAGCAAAAGTTGAGTGAAGTAGAGTTCACAAACAAGCCCTAAGCCTCTAAACTCCAAAACTATATGGTGAATCACTACCTTTGCAACGAAGTGTAAGGTGCTTGGTAGATATCCTTTCATACCTCTGATCATGACATATGAATTAGTTGCAGGAAGAACTTAAATTTTCTTATCTTCAATCTATTACTCAACATTATGAAGGAGAAACATGATAATTAGAAGACTCGTCGAAGCAAAATGACGTGTCAACATTTGTTGACATGAACTCGAAAAATAAAGTGAGAAACTTAAATCGTCACTTAGACCGAACCCAATCAAGTCCTATTTATTTAATTCAAAAACGTTTTACGTTGACCTGTGATATGCAAAAAAATGCAGTTACATTACAGTTCAAATTGTGAGCTTAATTGCAAGCTTCCAAATACACATATGTTATACTATGTTCTGAGTATTCACAAGTAGAATGTGCACAATTCAACTTGTCCATTTCAGCCCCAACGCCAAGAATCTCTCTCCCTTTACTTTCTCAGCGTCAAATCAATGGAATCACACACCTTTTCATGCAAACACAGGTCTTAAAATAATCCAAAATCTGCTAAGCCACCACCACGTAATCTCATTTTTGTCGGGAACCATCCGCTAGCTCTGCAACCTTCTCCCACTACCAGACGCCATTATTCTATTCAATTCCATCTCTATACGTACATCTCACATTTTAAACAAAAATCGATTCTTTTTTCTGTATTTCAAATACCCATCACACCATTGTTGCCCATCTCTCTCCTTTTTCTCTTTTCTGGAGAACAAAAAAAATTCTCTCCCAACCTCGCAAGCAACCAAAGCAGCTTTCCTTTTTGGCTCCTGGGTTTCTGTGCATCTTCTTCTCATTGAGATCTGCTTCAAAAATGGGCTTCTCCTCCACCGACCCACTCGATGCCCATATTGTTTCTTTCGCGAAACCAGAGCATCACTGCGACTACAGTGAGCTCAAAATCAAACCCATTCTCAGGAAGATGGTTTTGGAGCTTGGGTTGTCCTGTTTTCTTCCGGGTCTTCAAAGGACCTCCAAAAGTCCCGGCCTTGGAGCTGGGGATGATGGGAAAAGCGATGCCAACAAGAGCAAGACCAGAAATTTGGAGCACAACAAGGCGTGGTTGCTCGCGGAGGCTGGTGGGTGCGGCGCCGAATTGATCAATGCCGATCCTCACTCCACGCACTCGTCGTTCCGGTTCAGTTTCTGCTCTCAGGTCGAGCTCGAGTCCATGAACATCACCTCCGCCACAGCTGCTACTGTTTTGATGGTCAATTTGGACAACGGGTTAACCGAGTCCCGCGCCAAAGAGCTCAAATGGCGAAGAATCGAGTCCTTGGAGAGGAACATCTCACCTATGGCCAGCGCTTTGATCAGATTCAGCTATGGTGAAATTCTCTCCGCTACTCGCAGCTTCTCAAAAGGTACTTTTTTTTTGTGTCACTCAATTCTTTGGAGTGTGAAAATGAATGATTTTAATTATTGATTTGTGTTTGGTGATGGTTAGGTAGAGTTTTAGGAAGAGGAGCTTTGAGCTGTGTTTTCAGGGGGAGAGTTGGGATGTTGAAGACTGCTGTGGCAATTAAGAGATTGGACAAGGAAGATAAGGAGTCTTCAAAGGCATTTTGTAGAGAATTGATGATTGCTAGCTCTCTTCAGAACCGAAATGTTGTGCCTCTTGTGGGTTTTTGTATTGATCCTGAGGAGGGTCTGTTCTTGGTGTACAGATATGTCTCTGGTGGGAGTCTTGAGCGCCACTTACATGGTATGCTTCCTTTGGTCTTCAAGAGCCCACTTTTTTGTGTTTGGAATTTGATGGATTTGAGTGATTTCTGATATAAATATATAATATCCATTTGCAGAGAAGAAGAGGGGAGTGAAGGGTGGTTCAATACTTCCATGGTCTGTGAGGTATAAGGTTGCTATTGGAATAGCAGAGGCTGTGGCCTATTTGCACAATGGAACTGAAAGATGTGTTGTTCATAGGGACATCAAACCCTCAAACATTCTCCTTTCTTCCAAAAAAACACCCAAGGTGAAATTGATTTCTTGTGTTGTGTATGTTAAATATGGATTTATCTATGTGAATAAGGTCATTTTAACAGTTCATTGTGTGACAATGGTGTTTACAGTTGTGTGATTTTGGGTTGGCTACATGGACATCTGCTCCTTCAGTCCCTTTCCTTTGCAAAACTGTCAAAGGAACATTTGGGTATGAATATTGAATAATGAAACTTGCAATTGAAAGTTATTACTGGTTTTGTTCTATGTTCAGTCCAAATTTGTTTTCCTTCCCCTCTCTGAGATTGTGAGCATTTGTGCAGCTACCTGGCTCCTGAGTACTTCCAGCATGGAAAGATATCCGATAAAACTGATGTTTATGCATTCGGGGTGGTTTTGTTGGAGCTGATTACTGGTCGGAAGCCTATTGAAGCAAAAAGACCAGCGGGGGAAGAGAACCTCGTCTTATGGGTAGGTTAATTCTCATCCATAACTTGATGCAGTTGCTTTGTATTCTTCTCAACTCTTTTGATGGCTTACTCAATGGTTCGTAATCACTTTCTCACATAGGGAAAGATCTTCCTTATAGCCTACCTAGGGTTGACTATGCTAAAGTTCCCAAATCTGGCATAAATTTAATAAGATGCGCTATTTCCCAATTGTCACTTTTCCCGAACAAGTTTGAAAAGCCCCATTGACTTATGATCCATTCGATGATCTAGTTTTTCAATCCATTTGAGATTAACTGTTTTTCTTGTAATTTTTAATGTTGATTGTATCTTGTCATACATCATGTAGCAGGAAATTGTTACGTTTCTAATCATATTAGATTTGACAAATTGAAATTTTGTTTATATTGATGATCTCCTTTCATAACATAATTTCTCTATCAGTTCTGATGATGATTGTGATCCTTTTGTATTTTGTCTGGCCTTTCAAAAGTAGGAAGACTAAAACTAATTGGTCACCATCATATATAGTTTTTGCTTTTGTAATGATTTCTCTATAATTAGCATTTTTACGTGCATAAGAATTCAAACTACATAGCTTTCTTGATAAAAGAAACTCAAATTAGATGTAGAAAAGTTTATCTTAGCTTTCCCAAATCAGTATTCTTTTCCAACTTTTACATATTATGTCATAATATCGTAATATTCATCAACTTCTGACATGAGGGAACGGGAAACTGGAGACATTTTTACAATATATCTTTTGATCAACTATACGTAGCTTCTATAAATTAATTCATCTACTAAATAGAGCTGGAAGGCATAAAGTATATAATTTATGAAATGCGACTACTCTTGAGTTTTTCATTATTGCAGCTTGGAAAATCTGCCAATCTACCATAGTAAATGCACAATGAAACATTTTAAAGTCCAATGCTATTCTCACAAAAGAAGATGATTCAGAGAATTCAACTTGGATTTTTATTGCCTTTCTTGCAAAAGGCTTCACCTCTTATTTATACGACTGGAAGGACATCTACGAGTCTATAAATATTACTTTATGGTTGTGTATGCAATTACAAGTGCAGAAAATATAACCCTCAAATCCATTTTGTCATTGCAGGCGAAACCTCTCTTGCATAAAGGGAAAGGAGCCATCGAGGAATTGCTTGATCCGCGACTCAAATGCACTTCAAGAAATGCAAGCCAAATCGGCCAAGTAATTTTAGCAGCAGCTGCGTGCGTAACAAGTGAAGAATCTCGGCGGCCAGGGATTGATGAGATCATTTCAATACTGAAAGGCGAAGAGCAACCTATCTGCCTTAAAAGGAAGAAGTCAAGCTTTCCCGCGAATGGATCCGTCATTGATTGTTACCCTCAACTACAACAGACGAAAAGCGAGATGAGGAGTCACTTGGCTCTAGCAATGCTAGGAGTTTCAGAGTTTGAGGAAGATGACCACCTTTACTGCAGGTGATCAATCAAACATACATTGAAAAAGTTGTGATTTTTTCTCTAATCCATTTGTGTTGTTGATTGTCAACCAAAGTAGAGTGTTGAGAAGTGTAAATAGAGAAAGGTGTTTGGTGCTTGTGTACAGAACCTCCATTACCTGTCCTGTTGTTCAAGGGAAAAGTGTAGTGTACTGAATTTTTTTGAGTTCAGATTTCAGAATTATTGCAGCAAGTATTGAAAAGTCCAAGAAATGCATGCATGATTTCATTAAAAATTGAATAAAAAAACAGCTGTAGGTACCAACCAAAATTCAATATTCATCACATTACAAAATGAATATAAATAACAGAGGAATTACAATGTCACAATTGCTTCAAAGATTGGGTAGTGATCAAAATTTTCTTTTGCCTTGACATCACAGTTGAACTACCAAAAATAAAACACATAAACAAGTCTTGTGGAATAAGATAAAATATGAATAGATAAATAAATGAAATGAAATTAAAAGATCTTGGCAACATCTTTCATCAAACCACGGTTGGCATTGGCAAAATCAGTGTACTCCTCGTACGAAATGTAGCCGTCGCCGTCGGTGTCGATCTCCGCCATCATGCGCGTGACTTCCTCGGGAGTGACGGAGCCCAGCGTTTTCAGGGCTTCCCCGAGCTCCGCGGACGAGATCTTGCCATCTCCATTGATGTCGAATCGCTTGAATATGCGTTCGCGGTCTGCTATTTCTTGCGCGTCCAATTCATCACCCATTTTCTTGTTCTTTTTTATCTACTTGTTTATTTTCTTGCTCGTCTTTGTAGTAACGTTGTGTTTTCTGATGGTTCTTGCGTGCGTGTTGTGTTAATGCCAATGTTTGTTAGGACATAATCGATCAAGTCTTTGGGTACTCAATGAATGGTCTAGAATTTAAAGACGTAATTAATATGGTGATTATTGGGTGATCCTTTGGTATCGGATGGCCATTGATTTTCAACTGTTAATTGTTCTTTTCCTAATTTAAGCAAACAAATGGATAACCAACCTTTGGTTTCTCAACTATGATGTCCATATTGCGTATTTGACTTGTTCCGGATTCCAAGTTGGTGTCCTCTTTTAGTGGATAGCATGAAATTTGAGGCCATGACCTAAAAGAAGTAGGGTAGTTAAATATAGTTAGGAAGTGATGTTGAAGGAAAACTTTAAAAAATGGCTAAAGAGATTTCTAGAAATGTTAACGACAACAAGATCACTATGTTCTTTTTGTACGTGTAGTTGAGAAAGAAAGTTTACACGACAATCTTTTCATCTCAAAATGTGTTTAAATGTCAATAGAAATTTCATTTAAACCATTTATTGAGTAATTTGTTATTTCTCCTAAAAAATATTATTGTTTTTTGTTTTGCAATGTAATGAAAATGGCACCGATGTTTTCATTCCAGCAGTCTGTCTAACTTGACGATATTTTTTTTAAAATTGAACACATATACGGGTCATATGGCTATTTTTAAACTCATTATTCCAAAATTACACTTACCTCTCTCAAATACTATGAAGTTGAACAAATCACTTTAATTTCCCTACATTGACAATTTATAAATGAATAAATTACTAGTGTTGATCATGCTGTTTAATTAGTTGGAGGTGATGGACTTGGCATGGCAAACTTGAGGGCATACCTAAGTGTGTGTGGTTGGTACAAGTTAATAAGCATAAGATGTGGAGATCAGTGGTTGAATTCATATATGAAAGCACTTACTTTGTGCAAGGGAATTTAGCTTTAGCTTTTGCTTTTGATGGGTAGGGGAAAAGATGAACTCAGTGCATTGCTATTAGGATTGGCATTGGCATTGGCATTGGCATATGTAAGATGTATATATGAGTCAACAATTCACAATCTTCTATAGCTAGATATATATGAGGTCACTAAAGTTAATGTACAATCAAGTGAAATTTTCCAAACAACCCATCTTAGAAACAAAACCATATATGAATTTCTGTCTTAAATTATATTGCATAGGACAGTAGGAGTTCATAGCAATAACAAACAATTTCTAATGAATAGTAAGATCCCACCAGCCTGCCATAACCACATTAGAATTTAGAAGCACCACCAGGAAGTCTTCAAAGAAACATAATCATTATTACCTTTCCCTCTCTCAGGGGAGCTCATGTCATTAAGACCCAAATCAAAAATATGTAGTAGCTCTTTTAACACCCCTGTCAACTCCACCGCAAGCCAAAATAAAAGTTAAGAATTAATGCTGAAGAAACATCTCCCAAGTCTATCACTACCCAGACATGAGAGTTCTGCAAAGAGCTTGGAGCTTACGACGCGTTGCTCCAAGGATGTACTAATCGACCAGATTCAGCGAGTGAATGCTGAGGCCCAATTTCGATGACTTGAAACCGAATTTATGGCACCAACTCATTACGATGCCACCGACTAAACCATGTGAACAACCCGCAAAGTCACAATGACCAGGAAGCATAAAAAAAATGGGCCAGAAATTCGGAATTCTCTTTCATTTCCAATTTTCTTCCACTGACAACTTTCCACCACTCATGTACTTCTATTTCTTCTAATTTGGTAGTTTCATCATAAAAGTACCCTTATTGTCAATTAGAAAAGATCCGTTCGTATCTATGTAATAAAACCTATATCAACTACGACAGCTTGTTGAAGTAACATATCAGGTAGCTCGTGGATTAGGATACAACATAAACTCAAGCTTTTCATCACTCAGCATTCAGCAAGCACACCAAGCTGTGGAAAAGATTTCATTTTGAATATGGAAGTTCACGAATAATATTGGATTTGGGACTAAAAATTATGAGTGGTAAACAGAACAAGTCTATGCTATGCAGAGTAAATGGATCCGATCAAAAGCAAAGAACATATAAAATGCTGTCAAACAATTGCCCAAAACGGAGAAAAGGTAGAAGAATCAAACCCAGTTTTTAAAATTTAGCAAGTTTGTATGTATAGTGATTTTGTTCCACATGTTGGTGACATATTTTGTTGATCCAACTGTCA
Source organism: Pelargonium nanum (assembly GCA_036897485.1). Classification (NCBI taxonomy): domain Eukaryota; kingdom Viridiplantae; phylum Streptophyta; class Magnoliopsida; order Geraniales; family Geraniaceae; genus Pelargonium; species Pelargonium nanum. Next base: position 7,745 of record JAYMTF010003651.1, on the reverse strand, counting down.
TGCATTTCTAGTTGTGTATTGTATATTAGCAATAAAATTTTAGTGTTGAAAATGTAATGGATTAGGTGTTTATTGGTTTTTGAGTCCTGATACATTGTTATAGAAGAAACAGCCTAAGCAGCAGCACATGCAGAGCAGTTGCTGGATGTTGGTTCAGTGAGTGAGTGATAAGCCAGCGAGCAGTGCAGAGAGACAGCAGAGATGAGTTGGTAGATCATGTACATCATCTCATCACTTATTTATTGGGCTCACTCACTGCATGCGTTAGGCTTAGCCACCCCATTTATACCAACATTTACTGATTTACATGCCCATTAATCATTTTATTAATTGGGCCAACACTTGCATCTCTTTATAGAATCAAATTTATTTCTCCAAATCCAACGGAAACTCCACTGAAATAAATTAACGAAGGTGTATTTTTGTTTAGGGTTAAAGTTATTATTAATCTCTCTACTATACATGAACATCACAATTGGTTCTTCTACTAATTTTTAAATCACCAACAACACCTCAATTATTCAATCTCATCACTAATACCCAAAATTCATTTTCCATCTATGAAATTAGAATTTTATTAGTCTCCATTAGTTTTAGCCATATGCACGATACATGACTTGAAATGAATTATGTTCTCCTATGATATTCTGAAATTAATGAAGACAAAAAATACTATTATGCGGTTAACCGATCGGTAAAACAACAGTTCATCAATTATGTAGAATAACGAATAACGAATAACGAGTACTAGTCTTTCGAACTGGTCTTTAAAAATTGTTAATATTAAGACCTGAATCACCTAATACATCTTTGTTTGTTTCCAATTAATAATGATCAAGATCCTGTCTGCCTCAGTGCCACTTCCTTTTTGTTGATTACTTGATTATGAATTGGAATTTGCTCACTCTTACATCATTATTTAAATTTCAAAAAGACAATGGAAGGGAAATCTTAGAAGTGAAAAAATGCAACATAAACAAATAAAAGTAAAAAAGAGCCACCAAACTATTCTTTGATTTTGTCAGGCGACGCGAGAAGATGATGAAACTTAAAAGCAAGAGTTGGAAGTTAAGAATAAATTAATAAATGGAAGATGTGAGTCCTATGACTATGAGTGAGTGTAGCAAATACGCGGTTCCAACAAAGAAACAAACAAGAGCTTTCAAGTATAAGTTTCAACTCAACTGTAAAGGAAAACGATGGAATATGGTATTATTGTATAAGGCCACAGCAACCACAATATTGGCCTGAAATTAAATCCACGCGTTAAAGTTAAAGCTAAAGAGAAAGGGAAAGGGAACAAGACTACCTTACTTGTCCTACTCATCAACCAAACCAACCATACATACCCAAATACTACTATTAATTACCACCTCAAATCTTCCTCCTTAATTTACCCATATATAAATCTTTATTTTGGGGGTTGGATATCACATTATTTATTAGCCTCCCAAACCATCATGTGTAAACTTGGAGTTGAGATTATTCTTAGTAAAGATTATCAAACTTATTTCCACAAAATCAAATTCTATATAACTAAAACATAATCATTTTGATTGAAAGAAATGACATTAATTTAAGAAAATAATAAAAATGTTAAGAATTATGACATGAATAAGTTCAAAATTCTTATTTTTTTAGTTTTTGTTCATTCACAAAATTATCACAACTCAAGTCTAGGCTCAAGAATCTAAGCCTAGATGATAAATCATCTCGCAACTAACGAGTAAAAGAAAACGCCTGAAAAATTATGTCACTGCACTAAATAATTTTCTAGTCAAGTCTTAAGGTCATGGAAAAGAGTAGTACAGACTACCCAACTTATCTTTCCATGAACCTAAACGTGTCAATGCAATCTAAAATATTCTAGTGAGTCCATAACTGATACTCCACAAGGCATACAAGTAGAATTGAGATAAAGAACGTTCGGGAGATTCCCTTCAAAAATTTATTGTAATGTATTTTTTATAATCTTATTTGATTATTATGGTAGCAACAAAGTAGCCCTCCACAAGAAAATTGATGGATTCACGGGTCCTAATAACATAGGCTATGGTGTTAGATCAGTTTTCAATTTTCACAGTGAATTGTGGTTAACGATTTCTATGAGAAAATTGAGACAGTCTTGGCTTACTGTACTTTTTTTTCACCTGCATGAGAGTTTCGTGAAACTATTGTGTAACTAATAGACTTATTCTTTGGAATTTGATTTTTTTTAATTAAACTTTTTATTTTAGGAAATTATGAATAAAATGATGCATTTATACCTACAAATAGATATAATTAAGTTGAATTGGAAATATGAAAGGCGCTTGGGATGGGTGGGTGTACGTCCTATTTTGTGTGTGACCAAAATTTCATTATTTTCAGCCTAATAACGTTCCCAAAAAAAAAGGAACTTACTGTTTTTTTTTTTTTTTTTGTTGAGATAAGGAACTTACCTTTTTACCCATAAGTAAACAAAAGAGTGCAAATTCATTGCTCAAATCCAAAGTAATAAGCCTCGTCAACTACAATAAAACCAAACCACAGCTGATCAAAACTCAGAAATAAAATAAATGTCTCTACAGTTATAAATAACCCAAACACGCGTCGAAGCAAAACGCGTGAACCCCTACCTACAAATACAAACAGCACGCAAAACAGCACCAATTAACCAAAACTTGCTCTGTTTCCAATCCTTGTTTCAGTTACTATGGCCAAAACAAAATCTGCCAATCCCCTTTCCTATTCCATGGAAGACGAGGTGGTCAAGATCTTCAACAAGTTCGACAAGAACGGCGACGGCAGGATCTCCTCCGGCGAGCTCCGCGACATCCTCCGCGCGCTCGGATCCGAGACGTCGCCGGACGAGGTCGGCCGCATTATGGCCGAGCTCGACAAGGACGGCGACGGATTCATCGACATGGAGGAGTTCGCGGCCTTCCACTGCGCCGGCGGCGAGGACGGCGACGCCAAGTGCGGGAACAAAGAGCTCCGGGACGCCTTCGATCTGTACGATCTGGACAAGAACGGAAAGATATCGGCGGTGGAGTTGCATTCGGTGCTGAGGAGCCTGGGAGAGAAGTGCTCGCTCAAGGACTGCAAGAAGATGATCGGCTCCGTCGACAAGGACGGCGACGGCTGCGTCAATTTCGAGGAGTTCAAGAAGATGATGACCAAGTCGCCGGTTAAGGCCTAAAACCGGTAGATGTTTTATTTTTAGTTTTAATTTTCAGGCTAATTAACGGATTAACGCTAATTGCTTCATCACATGCATCTTAATTCTTATCTGTCATCATGTGTAAATACACTGCTTAATTAGGTTTGACTAATGGTGACTACTAGGTTATTATGAAGAGAAAAAGCAGATTATGAAGTTGTATTGTGTTAATTACTGAACAATCTACTATGGTTGATGAAATTGATATTATTTACTAATTATGTGGAATATTTGAGATATGGCTTTTGCTTGTTGAACAAGCCAAATATGAGTTGGTTGGTTGTGAGTTGAGATTCAGCAAAAAGTGGTGGCTGTGGTGACCTCAACGCGGTGTGGTGATTAGTTTGGCAAAATTGGACCTTGTATTTTCTTATTGGCTTGGCCGTACTGCACCACACGCTTTCCACTTGTTTTCATTTATTTTACTATAATAATCTCTATTGTCCAATGAATGAGATTGATTGTGGCATACACAAAATTGACTTTCAATTTGTTTGTTTTGGGGACAGTTTTTAATTTTGATACTGCTACAATAGCTGCTCTGAGTCTGCCCATAAAGATGGGAAACTGAAAGATGCAAGCCCCACATGAATCATCACTCTTTTTGACCTTTTAAAAACCTAAACTTCTTTTTATCCCGTGGACACCAAGTCAAAACCGATGAACAAGTACTTGCAAGTGCATCTGCGTGTACCATACCTTTTCTTTAGTAGTAAACAACGTCTAATTATAATGTTAGTCCTGAAATACTAAGCAATGTCATAATTAACTGAAACAACAAAAGTTTAGCAACGGCGAGACTTGAGTGTTGCCTGAGAAAGTTATTCTACGTGTTTATATTGGAATGGAGAACAGATCACAGAAATAGTGTTGTATTGATTAGAGGTTAACTTTACCTCACGTGTCTCATATGATTTCGTTATACTAAGCTTTAACCATTAAAACTGATTTATTTTAGAAAGAAATGATTTTTTTTCATGTGATTTAAGCTTCTGGATTTAGCCTCAGTATGATCTCAAGAATCAATTGCCTCAAAAGGAGGGTGACAAAAACAGTTGCTTATTATTATTTTTATTGGCAAGCGTTCATTTGTTCATTAATTCAAAAGGGAGAAACAAAGTACAAGTAAAAGGATAAAAAAATAAATTCATTGAAATATGAGAGAATACAATACTGAAATCATGCACAAAGAAACACCAAAAGCGCCTTGGAAAGAAACCGTAGCTGATGATAATGAATGAATATGAAAGAAAATGTGTTGATTCTCAAAATCAAATCATAAATTGAGAGTCAGCTGCCCGGAATCTTTGAACGACAATCCGATAGTCAATGGATGAGGATGCCGAAAAATTGCTGGCTGAAGATTCAGTGGAGATGTCTGAAAAGGGTAAAATGAGAGCATGACTTTTGGTGATGAAGACAACTTAATAGTAAAGTACTTATGGACGTCCGGGGTAAGTTAATCATAGTCGGTATAATTCAGCATTAAGAAGCTAAATCTTTTCGATTAGTTCTTCCTCCTCGGTCCCTGAGCAACGGCTCCTAATTCTTTACAAAATTTCAAGTGTGGTTTCATGAATGTCTGTTCTCTAAAGCCTTTTTGCATTGTATATCTTTGTTCTGCTGATTTTTTGGTTAGATTGAAGTATCTATGGAATTTGCTTACCGGATGTTCAGGATTTGTTTGTACTTTTTGGTTTTGGGGCTCATGGGTTGGTGTGGATTTTTCCATATCTTGTGATGGGTAATGAGATGTTCTGAGTAATCAGAACATCACTTCTCATTCGATTAAATATTTTCCATTTTAATCCATCACAAAAAAGAACAAAATCCATCAAATTAAAGCAAATATGATGATCCAGAAGCTTAAGCATGGATTAAGTTAATGCAATTCATGATTACAAGATTTGCAATCCAGAAGGCAGAAACCGCAGCGTAATAAACTTAATGTCTCGACCATAAATTTCCGCCAAGTTAGCAAATAATCCACCAATGTTAATCTACTGGTGACCATTATATACAGCAGACAAAACTGAAAACCTCCGTTTCATGAGACCATTACATTACTCTATGACCGAACAATCTTGATTTACATGCGACTGAGAATGAGGACTTGGTGGCTTGTAACAAGATTCTTGTTCCTGATGATCAACAACAATGTCTTCCTCCAGCAACCCGCTCGCACCCAACACATAAGCCTTAACTTCCTCGAACCTCTCTTCTGATAGAGAAACGTACGAGAGAAGCTTGTCGGCGTACGCCTCTGATGCATTCTCATAATCATTCCTTTTCTTCAGTACTATGTGCCCACTGATCTCCCACACACCAGGGTTCACTTGAGTGTCCAACATTTCCTGGTTCACATCTCCCGCTGCTTGTTTCTCCGCGTAACACTAATCAATAATATATCAGACGCAATACGTTAATTATTGTTGGAATATAGTATTAAAAGAATAAATGAGGACTTCAACTACAAGATTGAGCTTTTAGTTGAGTAGATTTTCTAACATGGTACCAGAGTCTGAGGTCACCAGTTCAAATCTTTTACCTGAGGAAATAGGAAGATTCTTTGTCCACAAGCAGAAATGAGCACATTGAAAGGGATGTTGTTCTCCTGCAAGAAAATGCAAGAGCTGGCAACAGCATCAGATAGATCCTGGATTGAATTTCCATACTCAAAAACAATAGCTCGAACCGGATAGTTACACAGCTCGGAAACAGTGACTCCGTTTCGTTGTGCAGCTATTCTTCGTGTCGGGGCTTTCTCAACCGGGAAGGACACTCCTAAGTAATATGCCTGGAATCAATTAAGGCAAGGAATTAACAAGCAATGATCAAGGAGCACACAAAATAGCTAGGCCAAGTAAAGAAAGATAGTTACTTGGAAATGAAGGTGATTGATGGTTGCAAAAGCACCCAAGCTGTTGTAACCAATCCTGAAGAACGGATCAGCTGATTCTTTAGCGAAATAAAGAGCCAGCAAGAAGCTCTCGCGATCGATCCTCTGAGGTAAGCAGTCAAGAACGCGAGGTATCAAAAGGACATGTCCATACTCAATGGGGCTCACCTAGTATTTCAAATAGCAGAAATAAGAACATATGGGATACAACAAGCAAAAGAATAGAACAAGATTGTTTAAGGCGCTTGTTTCTCTTGAGGTCTCAGGTTCGAGACTCAGGATTGAAATTGCTTACATTGATAGCAACAACACTTGGAGAGGAACCATTGGCGACCGGCGCTTCGGGAATGTAATGTGTGTCCTGATCATGATCCTCACATTGCTCAAACCTGAAGAGCACTTCTTCTTGTCCAACTTTGGTGAAATTGAACTTGTTGGGATCAAAAGACTGAAGAACCTGATCGACACGAAACTCGGTAGGCCTTTTCTTGAGGTGGCGACCTTCGTTGAGCTGGGCAATGAAACCTCGTTCCCCATCAATAGTCTTTGTTTCGCAGGTGGTCACATCGTACCGGAAAAGGCCTCTCCTCATCCGATCCTCCCACTGGGCAAGCACCAAGTCTTGCACTAAACATATCTGGGATTGTGGACCCTCCTTCTTGAATGCATACAATGGAAGCCTCGAAACTGAACCCATCAAACAAAAAAATTAACTTCCAGTTGGAATTTATTTTTCTTGAGAAACAAACAGAAAATTAAATTAGAGAAACGTACGAGGCAAGCAACATTGTGCAAGGCAATTCCTTCCACAGCCGCCGGCAGCCATGTTGATAATGTTGGGTCTCACGAACACAAATTAATGTCCTTCCTTATTTGATATTATATACAATTATGAGAATAAGGAAATATTACGAATCCTATGTTGAATAGGAGGTGTAGTATTTAAAAAAAAAAAGGAAAAAAAAAGAAGAGAAAAGAAAAAGGAGTGGCGGCGGGAGAAACCGCCGCCGGCAAGGGAGAGAAGGTCAGAAGGGCAACCGCCGGCAGAAGGAAGGGCACCTCTGCCAGCAGATGTGGGAGAAGGTGTCCTAGGATTGTCTGCTGGTGGTGTTGCCGTTTTGGGGATGGGATTGAGAAGAGAGTGAAATAGAAAAGAATACGAGGATGTTTGTGATTGACGATAAATCCAACATTATAGGAATGCAATACATTTGTGGCGTCTCCGTTTCTGTCTCTTGGCTTTCACGTTTGGTTCTGGGCTGGGCTGTGGCGGTTCAGGATCAAATATATAGCTCAGCCCAGCGGCGATTCAAGATCAGATATATAGCTCAGGATAATAATTTAAAGTAAATTAAAATCACTTGATGGACAGTTGAGCACTTGAGCTGTACATGAAGTACGACTTAAAATCGAGACTACAAAGACGGTCACAAATACAATATGTCAAACTTAACTCCAAATTCAAAAGCTTAAACTGATAGATGGAGGTCCAACATGTACATCAAGTGAAGACAAACTTCACATTTTTTAATATGTGATACATTTACAAAGATTAAGAGAGCAAAATAGTAAAAACATGCATTAAAAACCCATACTATGTATGTTAAAGTTGGTGAGGATGCATAAGGTGTTGCCACCTCATCA
>JAYMTF010003650.1:0-14726 GCA_036897485.1 Pelargonium nanum | reverse complement strand
CTCCGGGAACTTCGCTCCGGTGCCGGAGCAAGCCGTGAAGCACCACCTCCAAGTGTCCGGGACCATCCCGGAGTGCATTAACGGCGTCTATGTCCGAAACGGCGCCAACCCATTGTTCGAGCCCAGCGCCGGACACCACCTCTTCGACGGCGACGGCATGGTTCACGCCGTTTCGATCAATGACGGCGCCGCCAGCTACGCTTGCCGGTTCACCGAAACGCACCGTTTAGTCCAAGAGCGCGAGCTTGGCCGTCCGGTGTTCCCCAAGGCCATCGGAGAGCTCCACGGCCACTCCGGCATAGCTCGGCTTCTGCTTTTTTACGCTCGTGGCCTCGCCGGAATTGTGGACCCCACCAACGGCCTCGGCGTCGCCAACGCCGGACTTGTTTACTTCAACAACCGCCTCCTCGCCATGTCGGAGGACGACTTGCCGTACCACGTAAACATCACTCCCTCCGGCGACCTCAAGCCCGCCGGCCGGTACAGCTTCGACGGCCAGCTCAGCTCCGCCATGATCGCGCACCCGAAAGTGGACCCGGTCTCCGGCGAGCTCTTCGCTCTAAGCTACGACGTCGTGAAAAAGCCATACCTGAAATTCTTCAAGGTCTCCGGCGACGGCGTGAAGTCGCCGGACGTCGAGATCCCACTCGACGTCCCGACCATGATGCACGACTTCGCAATCACCGAGAACTTCGTGGTCATTCCGGACCAGCAGGTGGTGTTCAAGCTCCAGGACATGATCGGCGGTGGCTCTCCGGTGAGCTACGACAAGAACAAGAAGTCAAGATTCGGTGTCTTGAAGAAAAATGCGGCCAACGCAAACGACATCGTTTGGGTCGAGTCGCCGGAGACGTTTTGCTTCCACTTATGGAACGCTTGGGAGGAGCCGGAGACCGACGAGGTGGTGGTGATCGGATCATGCATGACGCCGCCGGACTCGATATTCAACGAGTGCGACGAGAGCTTGGAAAGTGTATTGTCCGAAATTAGGCTCAACCTCAAGACCGGTAAGTCCACGCGCCGCCCTATAATGAGCTCCGGTGAGCAAGTCAACCTCGAAGCCGGGATGGTCAATAAGAACAAACTTGGCCGGAAAACCCAATTCGCCTACCTCGCCATTGCCGAGCCGTGGCCCAAGGTGTCCGGATTCGCCAAAGTCGATCTCTCCACCGGAGAGGTGAAGAAATTTATTTACGGTGACCAAAGATACGGCGGCGAGCCGTTTTTCCTACCAAGGGACGGTGGTGAAGGTGTCGCGGAGGACGACGGTTATATACTAACGTTTGTCCACGACGAAAAGACGTGGAAGTCCGAGCTTCAAATAGTGAACGCTATGAGTTTAGAGCTCGAGGCTACAGTGAAACTACCCACGAGAGTGCCGTATGGCTTTCACGGCACTTTCGTGGACGCCAAGCAACTGGCAGGTCAAATCCTGAAGTAAGTTGACTCGAAAAAAATTAACCCGAGTCATCAGACAGTATCTCGAGAAATTAGTCTGGAGATTTTTACCAGTGGGACCATGGAGTCCCCGGATAGTCTCCTATGCACATTTTGGAACCTAACAACGGTTTTGTTTCTTTGTTAGGAGTAAATTTGGTGGGTTCTTTTTTTTGTTCACAAACCAGCTTGTAGCTTTTTGGATATAGGTAGATTTGGAGCTCAGCTGGTTTCTGCTTTTTTATTTTCTTTTTTTATTTAAATTTTTAGACGTTAGGAACCATATGTTTCTGGTCATGTTGCCTTGCTGTGGAAGAAAGAGAAGATGGCACTGTGTTTTGTATATAAATTAATGGATATTACCTGCAAGTTTTGTCTCACATTTCATGTATATGGTCCAAGAATTTGAATTTTTTTTGTATGGTGGAATTGGGGGCAAAAGCTGCATGGACTCACCAATTTATAATCAATTCACATTGGTATCATATATATGTTCAATATTTAGTAAAAATAATTGAAAGAAATTTTTTATTTTTTTAACAATAAATTATAATTCTACACTATTTTCTTAGGGAGACACAATTTATATTGTTAGATATATGAAGGTTGGTTGGAATAAAAACACTACTTGTGTTTCTTTGTCAACTGTGATTATTCCAAGAGTTGTTGTGTACTTGTATGGGAGATTTTGTGTTGACTCTCTTGAATATATATCTATTTTAGTAGTTTTTATAGTTGTTACAATGCGAACCAAAATATTTCCTTCTCAAATAACGAAACTTTTTTCTCATACTTATGAATATAGTTTAAACTCCATTCACAATCGATATTGGACAATCCAACTAGTATTGGCCCCGTGTTTTGACCTCAGATGGTCAAAGGGGAACAAGCCACCCTACCGAATAAACTCCATATGAAAGATATTATTTGAAATTTATAGTCATGTGCATTTATATTTGTTAATTTTATACTTCATTTGTCTCAACACGAATATTTAATTTCTTAGAAAAAATTGTCTCAAAATAAGTGTTATATTTTTTATATTTTTTTAGTTAATCGAGTATGAACTACCAATATTTTCAATTTTATTAGTTCGTTCTACTTGTACACTCATACATTGTGAAAGGAACCAAGTGTGTTGTTGACTTTCGAGTTAGGGATCTTTATAAATAAATGACAAGTGTTTTCTCGTAAAGGTAATTATAAATCTGGAGTGACTACTACAAAAATATGTAAAAAACCGTGAGATGAAATGAAAGACAACACACAATATTAAAAATAACAATTCAGATTTTGAATCGATTTTATGGTTTATTTGTAAAGACATAAAATGAATACGGTTTAAAAAGCATCTGAATTCTACGACAATTAGATTGTTAAGAGCCTACAAATTCGAATTCAAATCACAGGTCTATCAAGTAGTCAACTAAGTTGACCGAGTTGACTAGTTTGGCAAACATGTTAGTGTGAGCACAAAATTGGAAGTACCAACCAAAGGTCGGTTGCTATTTTTCTTTTGGAAAAGCGATTCCTACGTAGTCAAAGCCGGAAAATGCGCTCTGCTTTGCTGACTCGACACCAGAACACATCAAACCACCACTCTCCTTTTGACACGTGTCAATTACTTTTCCTACAATTTTCTTCCAACTTAACTTTTTATAAAATGTGTTACACCATTCGGTGTTGGGTAGGTAAAAATGACTATCCCTATAAGTCTTATGTTTCAATTAAAAATTAAATGGGATTTCGAACTAGTCAAATGATTGAGTTTATTGAAAATTCGAGTTTTTATTCCAAACCAAATTTGTTACGAGGTTTTGAGATATTAGGACTTGTTTTAGGTTTAAAAATTTTATTCTTGATCCTAGAAGCTAGAGTACGTTCGGGCTCCTCAGCGTTGAAATACGAGGAATCAATAGGTAAAAATTTAAATAATAAAAGAAAAAGGTAAAAATTTTGAAATGTCGCTTCAGGCGTCCATCATGAGGTTATGACTTTAAAGTATGTGGAGCATTCTCAAGTCGAATTTACTTAAAAGATATTGTACATCGTCAATCACTTTGTCTTATTCACAACCGATTCAGTTGGTCCAATTAGTATTATACACTACTTTAATTTGTTCGTTATCAAATGTTTCTTACCAATAGTAAATAGTTATTGTTATAGGGTAATATGTAACTATATTTGTTTTGACATGACAACAAAATTAAATGCAAATCATACTAGTAGTTAGTAAAAATTAAATTCTTCTCTTATACACCAAAGTTTGTAAATTAGTTGTTACATAAAATCATCTATATTTCAAAAAATATATATCCAAAATATAACTTTTTATTATAATTTATCTCTTTCAAGTATAGTTCCTGACCCTGTAATAATTAATGGAAAAGATTGGTTGGGTTGGTGTATAACAAGATTGCATTTCTTTTGGGGATTTGACATGTTACTTTTATCCTTAACCACACAAGCTTTAACCCCACAAAACAACCTACACCACCAATAGAATCTATAATATTATGTACATATAGGTCCTATTTGCATGTGAAAATTGAAAAGATAGAGAACAAAAGAAGGAATTTTTTAAAAAAAACTACTACTAATTTGGGAAACATTGCTAGTGAGTATTGATGTGACCAAAAAATATCAAACATATATGCAATTTATAATAATCAAAATGACACTAAAAGCAAGCTAGGGTTAAATTCATAATTTGTTAGTTAGTGTTGATATTCTACATGTACTATTTGATGACAATTGAGACCCAACCATTTTGTGTACATGGCTTTGATTTTTTGCTTCAACATCAACATGATAATAACACAAAGGAAACATGGTCCCATAGCTTTAAATTTTTGATAAGATATAGGACCCAAAACTAGCTAGTTTTGTCCCAAACATCATATCAACACATGCATATTTGATTAGCCATTTTAATTATATTTTCAACTCTTAGATCTTTGTTTTGGCCACCCAAATTAATTATTAAACTCAATCATAATTCTTAATAAATATAATTTTTAAATTGAAATAGTAAACATTTATTTTAAGCGCAAAATATCAAAAGTACATCAAATGAGTTATGTCTCATTCATTCGATTATGATCGAGTCGTATGGAACTTAAACTTAATACTCAAGACTTCATGTTTAAACCGTCTCAAGAGTTGTAATTACATATGTAAAAATCTAATGTGTTATAACAATTCTTTTTTTATATACAAAAGGTACCCACCTTTTTACCTCAAATAATCTATAAGAATTGTTCCTAAAAAGGTAAAATTGGAGAAAAGAATAGTGATGTAACATCTCATTCAATTCAAAGATTATGAATAAAATAGTATTTGAGATAAAGCTCATGTTATCAAATGAGTCATAACTCATAAGACAATAATTAAGGATATGCCATAACAATTAATTATTATTAAAGGCCAATTAATTAGATCAAGTGCTCTTTTCATTTCTTATTATTTTAAATACATTAAAATTTTAGTTAAAATTTATAATTTGCCGCATATTGAATGTTGGCCATAACTTTGTTAAAAGAGTGTTGCATTTTTGTGGGATATGAGAGTTACAGCTTTAGATTCTCTCATCTCATTGGAGAGAGTGGGTGGGAGCTCTTAGCTTCATCATAGGTTTTTGCCAAAAGGTACCAATTTTCCAAACCCAATTTTCAACACTACTTGGAGACATGTGTACTATCTATAAAGTCTCTTTTGATGATTATTTTATGGTTAATTTATAATAAAACTTAGTTTATAAATTATTCTCAAATACATCACATCAATGTGGAGAGTGAGTCTTTAGAATCGTATTGAAATGAACATATGCAAGTGAATTGAGATTATAATTGACAGTTTCGAAATAGACTGAAACTCGGTTGATATTTTGGAATGGGTTTGCGATCAATATTTATTAGTTTGCTATAATTTATGTTGTCTCGGGTTATTTCATGGTTAGACCGTATTAATATTTGAGTAGTTTTAGAATTTAGTAATATTTTATGATTATTTTCTATTATGATTAGAATATTGATGTTAGGTTTTTATTTTAGAGAAGTCAAATGTAACTTTTAGATACACAACAAATATTCTAACAATTCTTATCACTTCGTTTATTCAATTCACCATAGAACATTCTTAAATCTTAGCCATACAAATAATAATGATTATTATTTTTATAAGGAAATTGATTTTCCACCGACCCACACATTTGTAAATTGTAAACCATGCATGCAAAGGCAACGACTAGACACTACAAAACAATATAATTTGATGATTGTTTGGTCAAAAATATGAATTCAGAAGAAATTAAAATGTTAGTGTTGTTGAGTGGTGTGACAATTTTTTGGATAGTGCAATGTTCACTCACAAGTGATTAGACATTTAAATCTTAGCTATCAATTAGAGACCGTATTTAGAATTTCATTTTTTCTGCTCGTTTTATACACATCAACTTTCACTTTCAAAAACTAAATATTAACATAATCAAAATTAGAATAAGCATTTTTGTGAGTTTAAGACACGCATATGAGTCCCGATCAATTTTTGTTTGGGTAGAAAAACTTACGTTGAACTCTCACTTCTTTGTACTTAAATCTATAACTCAGCCGCTTACAAATCAAGTTTGAACTAGATAATTAAAACTTGGTAAAAAAAATTTTAATCTATCTTGTCAATAAATCTATATTTTGAGTGATAAATTTTGTTTGGTATTGTTGCACTTCAGATGTTTGAAAAACACAAGAGTTGGTCGTGTTTTCCCGATATTACACATAAAATTTTAACAAGCTATATGCGGTGGCCGTTCATTTTAACATTCAAAACATGTGAATTATTAGGTTAACAATGATACACATATTATATGATATTGTTATTAATCTTTATGAAATTACTAATGATAACTTTTAAATTTAGACCTTTTATTTTCATTTTTATATATAATAGTAACAGTACTAATAATTAATAGTAAAAATATAGTACTACTTTCTTTTTCTTTTTTTGTCATCTTATGCAAAATTCCACCGACCATTCAGAAATAAATCATTCAAACATTAAATCTTTGTACGTACTATTCTCTGGTTTTTCTCTCTGAAATTCAAAGAAAATATTGGAACAAAATCGATGAGAACAATTGTGATTAATATTTTTGTTTTTGTGTTCTCATGTGGGGCTCTATATGTATCTCTCTCTATTTCTTCACGTTTCAATATTGGTTCTAGAAGCACATTATGTTTGTATTATATGTATGCACATTTCGTCGTATTTGAGATTAGCGCATAAAAAAATATGTGACTTATTAAAATTAATAAACACTTAAGTGCACAAATTTAATATATAATCAATGTACAAATGACATTACAATTCATTGTTTTGTAGTCGAGTACTTGAGTTACTAAGCAAATTTACAGATAGAGCTGACAATGGACAAAAACTCGACGGATAATCGACACTTGACCATAACTCAACACAAAGTTGTCAGGTCGCAAAAATCGAAACAATTATTGTATTTTATGCATACAACTTGAAACATGACCTGATCCTAACCCGACCAAACAATAGACCCTGTAAAATCGGGTTAAAGTTTTGGGTTCAACAACCAAAACCCAACCTACAATTTGCTAGCTCTAGTGATAAACATAAGTTTTAACCTTTTTCTTTGTTTTAAAATGAAGTTACCAAACTAGAATACAAGATGCTTTGTTATCTAAAAAAAAAAGATGATAGACCTCATAAATTCAACACTTTTTTTTTTTTTTGCATATAACATAATTGTTTTTTTGCTAAATAAATAAATAATGAAAGAATAGATAATAATTATAAGATTTAAATTAGTATAAAATATTAGAAAAGATAGTAATGTTGTGGTGAAGTGACCATGGGGAAGGCATAAATGCACACATGGAGTCCACGTGAAGACCACATGACAAAATGCAATAAATACATCATCTCATTCACATATATAATAATAATAATAATATATAATTAATAAATAAATAAAAAGCCAAAGAAAGAAACTGAAGTCATGACTGTGACTTTTGTCTATTTCAAACCCTAACCCTAACCAGTATGTATTTACGTGGAGATCGTCGAAGAAGAAGAAGAAAAAAAAGCAAATGGTCGTGTCTGATTCCGACAACCGCCGTCATTGCTTCTCACATCTCATCTTTCTAATTCCTCAATCTCTACAAATACATCCATATTCTAATATAATAACAATACAATAGAATATATATTTTTACTGTTTTAAAGTTTTTATATCTATAAATGTAATAAAAAAAACTTTTTCTAAAAATCTTATAGAACAAAGGTACTAGTTTGTGTCTACTGTGTATGTATTTCATTGTCGATTTTTTATTATTATGGTTAATCAATGAATTTATGTGGTATTGTAGTGTGTTAAATGTTTTTTTTATCATGAAATAGATTACTATTACTGTCAAAATTTTAATCAAGTAAATAATAGTTAATCGTTCTTTTGAGCATTCGAGATTGCTCTATTCATGTGTAAATATTATAATATCTTTATTTTATTATACAAATATTTGATTGTATTATAATGTAAATGGATTACTGTAACAAAAACCAAAACATAAATATTGATAAGTTTTCTATAAATCCTAAATCACAAACATCATCATCCTATATTTTTCTTGAATTATTTTTCTAATGCAATATAAAAACCTTAAATACACAATAACAAGTGTCGAAGGCCGTGGAAGTGGATGGCACACGTCCCTCTCTATTATTTATTTTTTTGTAGAGTATTAAATATTGTTTTTTTTTTTTTAAGAAAGAATATTAAATATTGTTGAACTTGGAAAAGTATTCAAAGAAATGGACCATGACGACTTGCATGATGTGTTCTTCTACTATAAATTCTTTAATATTAAATATATAAAACTAGTTACAGTGCTCAATCCATCGTCATCGAATTATTATAAAATATATGTAATGTTATCCTCATTACTTCAATTTTTAGTAATTATCCGCAAAAAGTAAGATGCATTTATATTATTGTAAATGTATAATTAATTCATTTTGACTCGTAAAAAGTTGATCATTAGCATTTTAATTAAATGGTCAAAATTGTAGTTGACAATATGTAACATATGACTACACGAAAAAAATTTGATCGAAAGATAGAACGAGAGTCATTGTAGCAAAGTACATTTTTTTCCAGTTTAGTATTCAATTTTAACATTTTAAAACTCACCGAAACAAACAGCCAATGACATAATATTAATGTATACAACTCAAAGGCTAAACTTAATAAAAAATAATAAATTAATTGCTAAATCCTAAAACTAACAAAATATTAATATTGGGCTAAAAGGAAATCACCCAAAAAAAATGACCGTAAATGAATTCATGATATAATGCAACTTCTAACGCAACTACGAGTTTTGATTGCAGACTCATTTTGAATATATCAACTGAATTTTGATTCATTTAGACTATGTTAAATTTTTGCCACTATTTTCTTGCATTAGTAACACAAATGGATAAAGTTTTTTTTTTTGAAATGTAAATGGATAAAGTTAATAACCCATCTTTAGATATTTTAGGGTTGACTTTCATTATTTTAAGTTTGTTCATTGTAATTGGTTTGTCTAGTGAGCCATTTTATCCTAATTTGTTATTATTTTTTGTTTTGTTTTTGAGTGATAGTGCAAATTAGTAATCTGGTTTTGCTTCCACTTTTGCTATATGTGCTAAAAGAGTGTAGTGTGTCTCGTTACTCCTAGTCACTAACCAAAACAATTTAAATAATTTGAGTTTCTTTTCCAACAAATGACAAACATATATTAGTTCAAATTTGGTGCCTTTTGAGTTATCCGAAGAATGTGAAATCGAGTCATGTATTAACAAAAATTTAAATGTTACTAACTTTAAGTTAAATTAGTCGGCTCGATTTAATATTAAAAATGTCACCTTGTTAAAATATCTTACATTCAAAAAGTCATTTTAGACTCACAACTTCATTAATACATGTACATTATTCAATAAGATTACTCATTCAATTAATCAGCTAAGAATATCTCCGAAGCAACGGATGAGGAAGGTGTTACGAGTTTTGAAGTCATTTTGCTAGAAATGCTAAGGAGATATTAAGAAGAAAACGTCAAGTGAAATACCTTATGCGCTCCACAATAAGCCTAATTATATCATTTATTTTAAACCAAATCGATAATAAAAACTTCATATCTAAGTCAATTTTTATGTTTGCTAAATGAAGGAGTCTCTAATTAACTAAAATCAAGAGGTTTTACTAAAATCTATTGAATTCAACGTGGTGTTGTTGTGCACCTATAGCATATAAATAATTTAGCTATTATAAAAGTACAAAAAAGAGTGTAACATTTTATTATAAAAGTATTTTACTAACATTGAATATAGGTCCAAAAACTTCTAAATCTCAATCATAAAGTAACCAAAAAAAATGAAGAAGTAGCTTTTGCACTCATTGATATTAGCAACCGGTTTCTAGCGAACAGCACCCTGCCAAATTTATTCAGTAAACTAGTGAATTTTAATATACAAACATGCGATGGCACTGAAACATACACGTATTAATTAAAATCAAAATTAAAATAGACCGAATCATATAAATATGTTCTTAGTCCTAGATTCAACATATGGTTCAAATCCAAGACACGCACACAACAAAACCTAGTCCATATACACTATGTAACGGTCTTTCTCAACAATATTTTCAACTTGACCTCCCCTAAAACCTCAAACCCAAATCGATCTAAATTCAAATTCCAATCCTCGTGTGCGTGTAATATCAACTGTTGCGCCCCTCATTGTATGGGGTTGGATTTGCATACTATATACACTTGCTACTACGTACGTATCTTCATCATGATCGTCACCATATTTGCATATAATTACAAATGCACGTAGCAACTCATGAATAAACAAAAACCTGTTCCTATGGCTTTGGAGATTGCAACGCGTGTAGATGCAGATGTGACATAAAGTGAGATTTGTGTCAGAAGACTATCGAGCCACGTAGTTGTTAGCAGTGTTAGCTGAAAACCAGTGCGGTGTTTCCTAGATTTCAGCAAGAAAAGATAGCAATATGTGTGGTGTGGGTGTAATGTAATGTGAGGGATATAATAGAATAATTAGGGTTCACATGGGGAGGTAGAGAGAAGCGCCCACCTTAACCCTTTGAGAGATCGGCGAGATAAAGACAAGGGTTTTGGTCATGCAACAGTGGCTCGAAACTATACGAAAGAATCAAAGTTCCATACATTGCATGCTCTCACACCATATATATATATATATATATATATAACTTGTGACAATGTTGGAGTCAGCTACATGCACTATTATTTTAGTCACAAAAAGAAGAGATTCTTAGATTGTAATGTCATTTCTTTGGTAAAATCAATTGTTGTATGAATCATCTCATCTTAAACAATGTTGGGATTGATTATATGAAATTCTTTTAGAATGTGTACACATATTAAATGGAGATGCACATGCACCAAGAAGGGAATGTTAGTTTCTTTAACATTCTTCACGCGATGAGATTAAACTATAAGTGAACTAAGAGAAAAGACACGATAATCAGGTTTTTAGTCCTAAACAGTATAAGTTTAATTTATTTTCGCTTTAGATTTGAATTCAACTCAAAAGTTTAATCTCTTAAGTGAATGACCCAACTAGTATATCAAGTGGGGAATATACTTCACATTTTTATTCCTTAATAAATATATAATGTCATTTTCTCTGTAAGTTAAGTGTTATTATACTTTATACACCATAAAATGAGTGTGTTGATTTTATTTTTGAAAAACCGTAAGAACAAATTTATATTTCCTCTTTTACTTTGATGGGCACGTGTAAAAAGACGACACACATTTTGAGATAAAAATTCAGAAGAAGAAAGGTAGACTTATTTTGAGACAGAATAAATATTTTTTCTTTACTTATTTTCGTGTTAACTTTATTAAGTCTACCCATGTCTTTACATTTGCATTCTTAATATAGTTCGTTTTAACTGAACTCTTTCGCATTTTTCACGCGATCGTTATTATTCTACGATGCGTAACATTTTAAAAGTAACTCATTTTTATATCGACAACTGAATATGCCAAAACTCAAAACTTGAAATATAACATTTCTTAATCTTATATATAATAATATAATCACAGCACATAAGTATTATCATGCCATGTATTTTCATGGGTATGATTTACCATGATAAAACAAAAGTAGACTATAATGTTTTGAGTCATAGCAATGCAATTATAATAAAGAACATATATTTGTTAAAATGTATTTTCAGACACATCGAGATTTCAGTTCTGAAAAAACATATAAACAAACTCGTTTTAAATGGACCAGCTGACCGATTTTTAGGTTTATATGCGACCAATCGAAGCTCCGCGTCTCATAGTTTAGTGAAAATAGCAAAAGAATACAAAAAAATAATTGAAAATGAAAGAAGAAAACATAGAGACCTCACACAAACCCTAGTAGCATAATATATTAATTAATTGGACCGTTGTATATGTATATTAAATAGAATTGAGAAATGAAGATGACCAGGGGGAAACATGACCAGATCCAAAGAACCAAGAGCTCAGGAGAATAACAGAGCTGGTTTTCAGCTGCTAAATATAAAAAACTATATTTCTTATAATTCTTTTTTTTTTCTTTTTTTCATGTGATGACCCAAAAGTGTCCGTATTAGAAGAGATTGTAGATTTGATATGTCAGGGTGATGTCTACCGATAAGAGAAAAAAATGAATATAATTAGTTGTTTCTATTGAAGATGTTTTGATAATTTTTAGCGTTAAATCTCCCGCTTCATTATGCGACGGATTCCTGTTGCAAATGTTGATATTTTGCTACATCTGCCATTTCGTTCCAAAGATTATGTGGCAAAAATTAAAATATCTTGTAGTAATTAAACCTTCCAAGAACGGTTTAAGCTACACTTAAGAAATGTAGGAGTGATTGATCATAGGTTCCAACAAATTCTGCCCACGATCCTTCGAGTAACAGTAGGTGACAAGTTATCGTTAACTAGCAACGCTTATGTCGTCACATATTTGTATGTATCTCTTGTCTAAAACTAGACATCCGAATAAACATCTCATACCTTAGACATTAAACACAAGGTGTCCTCTAGGTATTATCAGTCAAAATTAATCTACGTCCAGTCAACGAATATACGTACTCGGACTCATGTGTACTAAACTCGCAACAATCTAAACAACCTATCGTAATGTTCAACTTCTGTATCTAGTCGTCTCACTCTTTTACTCAAATGGATTGTTATGCATCTTACACGTCGTTCACTCTAAACACATGTCGATCGACATACCGACGTCCCGTTCGCTAATAAACTATATTAACAACCAACCTCAAAAAGGAAAAATGATGACGTTTACTATTAATTAGCTTGAGCTTGGCTCTTGGGTGGTCTTAGGGCAAAAAAATAAAAGATTTTTCTCACGTCAAAAAGGGTCTTATTAGTCGGCCCACCCTAATGCCATCCATACAATGAGGGATTTTTGTTTTGGATACAACATGCAATACATGATACAGGTGAGAGCTATGTTGCATTACAGGACCATGACACGTGGCTAGGAAAATACGACACGTGGCAACGTTGGACGTAAGGGTGTTTTCGTCATTTCACGTGGAGGACCAAGTTGACTGGACTAGTCTCACTCCATTGACTGGCTATGTATACATCAAAGTTGTGAAAATGGGACATAGATGGACATCCTGTTTTTTCAAAGGCATCACTCTTAGCGTCACACATCATTTTATTAATTTGATCTTTAAAGTAGAGATGATAATTTAGATTCTAATTTACGGGCATTTACAATTAAACTCGGATTTCTGTGAGTTCAAATTACATAAAATAGACCAATCTAGTTAACTTTTTAGATTTGATCAGATCGAATAATTCCTCACATTTTATAGGTAAAATCCGAACGCGGTCCAAAATATGCAACCCACATATCTTTCAAGTCAAGTTTGGTTTTGATCTTTCAGATCCAAGCCTTAATAAAGGTCCAAACTGAAACCGAAACTCGAATATATCTTCTTTCATAGTTCCCATGTCGCATAACGCGAGGACTAGTGAGTAAATTTTTACGCGATTTTGTGGCGGGTATTTTGCAGAAACTGATTGAAATTCTTAGCTCGTACTCCACTCAAAATCATATGGTTAGCTAAGCTTGATTGTTCATATTGCATCAACACCAATAGCTAGCTAGCTCCATATAATCTCCACTAGTCCCATAATTCGGACCACAATGTGTCAATGTCCTTGTTGCATAGGGAACTATTGCTAAAAATGTGTAGGGCTTGGCTTGCATGTGGTGGATGGATAAGGTAAGGTATACTCCTCATTCCGGTTTTATAGACTAAATAATAAGACTGTTGTCGCGTGATCTTGAGATCACGAGAGTAAGAAAACTAATCTCTTCTTAAAAATGACAAGTAGTTTTGTACATAAATAACTTTGTTCAGTGCTAAACCTATTACAGACAATTCAGACCCAGATCTCAAGGCTCTCAATACGCATCGGGCCATTTTTGTCGACCTGAGTCCAATACGAGTGATATGAACTAATGATGAGTCGCAGATCGAGTATACGCCTAAATGAACCAATGTTGGTCCAAACACGTTATGATCAGACCGTACGTACAAGTGATGACCCGCAGACTATTTAGCTAAGTTAGAGTTTATAGTAAAAAGAATGTGGATCGATTCAGGTAATACAAGCTTTTTATCAGTTGAGTTCAGATTAAGTGTTTCAACCCGAAAATCTCCTACTCTAATTGGACCCCTCGCTAGCTACAACACTATACTACTATAGCCCTATGCACATGGTTCCGACCAAATTAAAATAATTCAAACTTTATGTATTCCACAACCGCACACATAGTATCACCTCAAGAATGATCCTTAATTTGAGGAAATGAAATAAACTAATAAACCTCTTCAATAGCATATGATATAAACCTCAAAAGAATCCAAAATATACCAGCAAATTAAGAGGTGATCATGAATACAATACAATAACAACAAAGCTGGCAGAGACAAAGAAAGATATAGCATGTGTATAGATAATGGGTTAAGTTAAGGATGTGCCCATGCAATTAATATATATCTTAACGATCAAGTCAAAATAAAAGGCTTATTGTGCTGGTTATGAGGAACGGCACAAAACCTTACACGCCTGCTCAATATTTCAACAACAAAAGTGCCTCCATGCATGCTTTATATATATATATATATATATATATATATA
>JAYMTF010003649.1:0-14727 GCA_036897485.1 Pelargonium nanum | reverse complement strand
ATATAATATATATATATATAGACCAATTAAATGTTAGCAACCTAATAGCTATAGGTAGATTAGTATTAAGAACTCAGTTTTTCTTACGTGAAATCTCGCGTTCGAGTTGTACATACGGGGACATCGCTCCTATGTGTAGAGTACGAAACTTGAGACTATATTGAGGCACCAAAGGTCATATTCACAATTTTTCGAGTTAACTCAAATTTATTATGAGAAAATTGCAAGTCGAGTTAAAAAAACTACATTAATTTATGCATTTTTTTCTTGTGAAATTCGATTCCTTACTCGAAATTTAGAACTCAAACATTTTTCACTTAAATTCGATTTAGGCTTTTCAACCCAACCAGAAAACAAAATTTGTACCTCTAATCATATGGCATCTAATCCCACAAACACACATACACACACAAAATGGACTCATATTCTTTTCGTGTCTTATAAAGTTTGCATAAAATTGACACATCCAATTTTTAGGTTGGATCAAATTTATTGAGAGAATTACGGATCAAGTTAGATAAATTTGTTCGAATAAGCACATCTTTTAGATTAAATTGAAATTTGAATTTTCAACCCGATCCAAAATCTGTATTTCCATCTCTAAACATGTTATGTAGCGTACAAAATGTCAAAATGTTTTTTTTTTTAAATGATAAAAAAATGTTAATTTTTAGTAATTTGGGAAATTTTTATTTAATATTATCCACAATTTTATTTTCTGGTACATTACAGAATTATTTTTTTGGAGCGAAATCTACAATACTTTAATTATTTTGTTTCATCAATGAGACGTTAATTAGTGCACCCAACTTATTACCTTTTATAGAATTTATACTCTATTTTTATAAAGTTTTTCCAATTTTCTTCCATATACGTATCAAACAATGTGGTTGCAGATCTAATTGCTAAACAACGAACACACTACTATTTCATACTTTTTTTTAACGTTTAAAACTGCTTTTTCTTTTAGTGGGACATGTTAAAGCCAATAAAGAATCAAAAAGGACAAATTGGTTTTCTGTTCAGCCCATTTTAAACCCGAAATTCATATTGCTAAGTCTACGTATAAGAGTGTTAAGTAAAAAAAAATAAAAATAAAAAGGTATCTTTTCTATTAACAAAATTCAAAATCTAAACACTACAAGACAGATTTGCAACGTTCTGTTTGCGACGTTAAACAGAAGGTCTCGCAAATTTTTGTTTCCCCGACGGCTTTAGCCACGCGAATCCATGTGGCATCGCAAATTAAGCCACGCCATTCTTGGCGAAAAACTTTTCCGAGGTCTTTGCATGGATCGCAATTTCACGAAAAGTGATTTGCGAGGACCATATCATCGGAAAGACGTCGTTATTCTTGTTGACATGACGTTCACGTGGACACAAAGACATCGGAAAATTTTAAAACTAAATAAACCAAATAACTATTCCTCCAAAAGCCTCAAAACAATCCAAAACAATTGTAATATGATCCAATTGTCTAAACAAAATTTATACTACTCATTCCGAGCAGTGACTTTTGATTCCTACTACACCACTCCTTGTTTCACTAATTAAACGATCATTTAAGGAACACTTGAAGCTATGATTGTTATATTATTCTGAAGAAGAATAAAGGAACAGCTAAAGATTTAAGCTTTTTTGGGTGGAACCACAACTGTTTATTTGGAGGAAAAAATGACCAAAATGCATTTTATTAAATTCTCATGATGTTTTCATTTTGGTTTTCAGAAAAAGAAATAAATAATATTAATTAAAAGAAAGAAATATAAAGAAGCAAACCTGAGAAAACAAGGACAAGTAGAAAAATGGAGAAGTATGAGAGCTTGGCCATCTAGAGCTTCTTCTTCTTCTTCTTTTTTCCGTAGGGTTTCAAAGAAGTATTTAGTGGTAGACAAAATGTAAGATTGAAGGAACTATTTATAGGGAAACTTATGGTGAAAAAATGTTAATCAAAGAAAGTATAGATTATTATTGGATAATTTTCGAAAATTTTGTTTCTTCTTCTTTTTTTCTTTTTACTCTCTTCTTTATCCAACAAAAGTTTGTTCCCATTTAGCCCAAAGTAGAGTAATATTGTTTGACTCTATTTTATGGTTAGTAACAATTTGTTAAACTTAAGTTTGTTCTCGAGACGAAATAAGTTGGACGTCGGCTTCAGGTTGTAGAGAATTTTAGTGTATTCAATTCAACTTGATTATTCAGGCTGAGAGAGAGGATTTCAGTGTCTTCAACTTTTTAGTGTCTTCAGCTTGATTATTCAGACTGATAGGGAGAATATCAGTGTCTTTGGTTTGATTATTCGGGATGTTTTAACCATTGTGACACAATTTGGTAGTGTCAATTTTTTGTTTGCGGGTTGATTAGCGAACTGAGTGGCACACGAATTAGTTAGGTCTTCAGTCTCTTTGTTAGGCTTGTCTGGATGGGTTGGCCTTCATGAAGCCATCAATTTTATATCGTCTTTGTTATAATCCGATTTGAAGTAGTATATCATAGAATTTTTGCGTCATGTTCTTATTTATAACAAGGGTTAAAGTTATCATTAACCCTCTAAATATACACTCATATCACGAATGACCCTCCTACTATTTTTAAAATCATTATTGGTACTCCAATTACACATTCTCTTCATTGGTACCCTACAACTCGACTTGTGAAAAAAAAAACTAACGAAAAAGATAAGCTTCATTAGTCATGTTAGTTTTAATCCAACCTAAACAATAAAATGACTAAAATACTCTTCTTCTCCATTTAAAACCCTAAAAGCGTACAACCAAGTCTGCACCAAAACTATAGAGGTGGTGATGCCGTTGGCGACTCCGTCCACGGCTCTGCCCTTCGCCGGCACAACGTTGCCGCTTCGCCTCCTTGTCGGATGTGCTTGAAGCTCTCCGGCCAACTCCGTACCTCCTTCGGTCATCATCGTAGCGTCAATCACAGATCTAACGAGACCAGGCCAGAGGATTATCATCTCCTCGGCCTCAACTTGCCACCTTGAATCGACTCATCACTACATACTTACGTGTTCTTGTTCTGTTTCATGAAGGGAATTGAAAGTGTGAGTTAGATTAAAGATGGTTATAATCCAGCAACTTGAATGTTAGAAGTCACATCTTCGTCTCAAGAATTAGCCTTGGGGTTCATTTTACTGATACATACAAAAAATTCAGATTTGTACAGGTAGATTTAACTTGAGTACAAGTTCATGAAATATATTAAAAGCTTGTTGGAAACCTTTTCATGGATGAGTCCCCAATGTTTGTTATTAAAATTTGTTTGGCATATGTTTCAGAAGGAACAAAGCTATGATACAAGAACTGATCGAACATACCTCCACCTGCGTCAGAGAATTTTTACTTTCTGAAAATTTCAAATTCCAGTTGCCGGAAAATGCAAGCTAGGCACTCACGTGATAATATTGACATGTGTCACTCACATAACTAACGGAGGTTATCTTTTTCGTTAGTTTTTTTTTTTTTTCACAAATCGAGTTGATGAAGAGAATGTGTAGTTGGAGTACCAATGGTGATTTTAAAAATAGTAGGAGGTGCCCACTAGGGGGTGGCCCAATGGTCACCGAATCTCATTGTGTCGGGTGGAGCTACCCCCTGTTGTGTAGCTCAATTTAAAAAAAAAAATTAGTAGGAGGGTCATTCGTGATATGACTGTATAGTTGGAGGGTTAACAGTAACTTTAACCCTTATAACAAATTGGTTAAACTTGTTTATTTCTATTAAATTTCAATAATGGGTACAAACAATGGTTTGAGTTTTTAATACTAAAAGGTTAACCTTAATAGTAGGGTTTCACTAACACCATTATATATAGCCACTTCACTTTATATATTTTTTTAATGTGGGACACTTTACAACCCACTTCAACACTCTTCCTTACATGCAAGCCTCGCAATTTTCTTTTATTAGTGGGCTCGACACTAAATGATAAAGAGACAGAGGAAGAAGAAAGAGTCCACACAATTTAACAACCCTGACAATTCTTATATCACTCTATTATATAGTCTCTGAATTTCTCTGGAGCATTGTGAGCTCTGTGACTGCGACGCACCATATCATTGAGGCCTTGCTTGGATCTGAGATGCTCGGGTTCTTTCTCAGTTGAGCTGTACTGTACATACTGGACCTCCATAGTCTTGCTTCAGCTCCAAGTTTTGCTTAGTCGAAACGGCGTCGTCTGGTCCTCTCTCTTCTATAATCTTCGCTACGCTGTCGTTTGGTGCTGTTTCATTAATCGTACCATATACGTTGTCGTTTTGGTGCTTTATCTTCTTCCCTTTCTCATCTAGAGCCACAACGGCTATATTGCCTTCCTGAGGCACTCTAGAATGAGACTAATGTTGAAACAGAAATACAAGAAAAACGTGACACAAATGATTAAAGGTGGTAAACTAGTGCAAGAAGTGGCACACAACAAATACTTGATATTCACTTACCTTGAGGGTAAATCCAAACAACAAAGTAGCTACCGGAAGGCAGGATCAATGACCCCTAATTCTCAAATCTAAATGCCTGAGATTACTGAATTGTGGAACTAGCTAGAGAGGATATTCTGAAAATACATTGCAATCAATGAGTAACAAGCTAAAGGTGTATGATATAGATGGATCAAAATTCAAAAGTGGTTAATTACCTCATTGGAGTGGGAACTGAAGTCCAGCACAAGGAAAATAATTGAACAATATGTGGTGAATATCCTCTGCCGTAACATGCCCGAACTTGATGACTCGACTCGGACCGGACCCAATAGGTACGGGCTTCGGTCCGGTCCTCCTATTTTGAAATCGGTCGGGTAACTAACTTCTCCTTAATTTGGGTAAAATAATTCTAGACTTCTTGGACTTGTTTTCATTTGAGAGTTGACTCTTATCTAGGGTTTTGCCCTCTTTTGAACCCTGGACTTACCTTTTTTCTATCTTTTAGTTCAACCAACTTGCTACTGTAGGTTTCAACTGTCACCTCAGTAGTGACTGTCACATCACCACAGTCACGTCACCTTTTGTATGCCACATCAGACATGAATCACATCGTTTTGTTGTTGTTTCACTCCAGCAAAACGACACCACACATTTCCAAATATAACACCTCTCTCATCAAAATGAAGTTTAGGATAAACCAACGCATATAGTGTCAAATACATGGTAAGCACGTGCAATTAACCCTAAATATTATATTTTATGGTTCAAAAAATATTATATTTTATGGTTGTTTATCAACATATATTTCATCTTTGAAAATCTAATTAAGTTTATGAGTTAGTTGTATAGTAAAAGATTTGTAATAATATATTTTCAACTGATAATATAATATAACACGTAGCGTGTGTACAAGTATTATTTGCATATTTTTAGACATATATAATGTTAGAAGTAATTATTTACATATATTGACATATGCTAATAATTAATTTTTCTGTAAATTTAATTAAATTTCGATTAATGATAGTTTTTTCAACGAGTTGAACTGAGCCAAGCCGAGCTCGTGATTGAGTATTTTTTTACCGAGTCAAGTTCGAGCCCTAATTTTTAAACTCATTCGAGCTTGAACCGAGTACAAAAATGTCGAACCAATCCAAGTCCTTGTAATTTAAAACTTGATTCAACTAACACAAAAGTTAATCTTTAGAAGTTACTTATATGTATGTAGTATAACAACCATTCACAAATGGAGGATCGATGATGCACGTGGTGTGCTGTGGTCTGTGGACACCAACCAACCAACCAAACCTAACACATGCAGAGGTAGCTGAGACTGAGAGGCTATCAAATGTGGTGGTAGTTGGACAAAATTAATATATACATATATGGACTCATCAGATATATCTCTCACACACTTTGTGCTACTATACAATGGAACACAAGAAGATGAAGATACTGTGCCTCCATGGATTCAGAACCAGTGGGAGCTTTCTTCACAAGCAAATCAGTAAATGGGATCCTTCCATTTTTTCTCACTTTCACATGGTATGTACTATGGACATTATTCAATTTATACTTTATATTTTCACTTTGAGAAAAAAACCACAGCCAAAGTTTAAGTGATTGATGTTCGGTCATGCTAATGAGGTGATGTCACTTCATGAATTAACACTCGTACCTGTCGCAATGAATTTGTGGATGCGAAGCGTCCGTCCAATTAATTTATTTTGTCTTTTAACTGAGTCTCAGTCACTAACAACTTGGTTGAGGCTCTTGCTTTCTTTTAACTTAACTAGATTATAAAAGAAAAAATTAAGGTATGCATCATCTACTCTTCAAAAATTAGAAATTTTAATAATATTATTAATTTGTAAATAAAAAGTGACTTTTTTAAAAAAATTACTAAAAATAAGTGACATTAGTTTATTTTATCAAGACTTTATTAGTTGAATCAAAGGTTTTAAATATTTACTTGAAGAAAATTAAGAACGAATGTCATACTGATAACCATTATTACTGTTATGTTGACAGGATTTTCCAGATGGGATATTTCCTGCAAAAGGAAAATCAGACATAGAAGGCATTTTCCCGGGCCCTTACTTTGAGTGGTTTCAATTCGACAAGGTAATACTCAACTACGTCACAACAATAATATTTTCGGGTAATTGCACGTGACTATCATGTACTTAACACTATTTGCGTTGGCTTACCTTAAACATTAATTTCCAACTTTTGGCTACCATGTACTTTCACAACCTCGTTCTGTTAATAACACTGTTAGTTTAAGTACGAAATGCCCATATTACCCTTAGGGTTAATGGCATGTGGCTACCATGTAATTGACATCATTTGCGTTGACTTACCCTAAACTTTATTTTCCAACTTTTGGTTACCCCGTTTCGATCTCACCCATCTCAACCACCTCTTTCCAACTCACCCATCTTTTTCAATCCCAGCCACCGACTACGGAGAAACTTTTAAGTTTTGGGATATTAGTATTTGAACAAATTATTGGAAGATTAAGATCTTTACGTAACATGGTATTTTAAAGTGGTGTTTTTATTTATATATTTGTTTTTTGACATTTGTGAAAGTGTTTAAAGAGCTAATTAGAGAGTGAAATTTGATCATATTTTTTTTCTTTTGAACACGAAATTTGATTATGTTAAGTATAAAAATGTTGTATAAATGCAGGAGTTCACAGAGTACACAAACTTGGAAGAGTGCATCTCTTATTTATGTGATTACATAACAAACAAAGGTCCCTTTGATGGTCTGCTTGGCTTCTCTCAGGTAAATACATCCTCCTTATTATATATATATATTCAAATTTATAATTCTAGAAATTGTTAGTGACAATTGATTTGAATACTTTTAATGTGTCATAGCCTCATTAGCCAAATAATTTATAACTTGTTTGTTGGTATAGGGAGCAACATTATCAGCTCTTCTCCTTGGGTACCAAGCACAAGGAAAGGTGTTGAAAGAGCATCCACCAATGAAATTGTTTGTGTCAATATCAGGATCTAAATTCAGAGATCCAAGCATATGTGATGTTGCCTACAAAGACCCCATCAATGTTAAATCTGTACACTTCATTGGAGACAAGGATTGGCTCAAACTCCCTTCTCAGGAACTTGCTTCTGCCTTTCACAATCCTCTCATCATTAGACATCCTCAGGGCCACACTGTCCCAAGACTTGGTAGGTTCATGCATGCATTTTCAATTTCTTATATGAGAACAAAATCACAGTCAAGCCAATGAGAAGACGTCACCTTAAGAATTAACACGCATAACTGTTACAAAGAATTTGTGAGCGTGGAACGTCCACCGAAATCAATGTTATGTGTCTTGTCTAAGTTTCAGTCACTAATAAGACTCCTTGCTCTCTTTGTTATACTGTTTATCATGAATGTGTTACTACGTGTGCAGATGAAGAGAGTGTCGAGAAATTACGTGCCTGGACTGCGGAGATCCTCTCCCAGTGCAGTAGCGAAGATGGTACTAACAATAACAAATCTGAAGTCGAAAATGGGAAGAGCAAGGAGTTAGTTGAAGAGACTAGTAAGATCCAAATTCAAGAAGAGATTGTGAAGGAGATGGAGAAAAGAGAACCTGCAGTAGTGGAGGCAGTTCACCTGAAGATCCAACAAAGCAACAAGAAAGTTCATTAGCTTTGAAGACTGTGAGACCAATAAAACTATTCACCATAAAAAATGAATTAAGGAAGCAAAGTGGTGTTTTACAGCAATTGTTGAGCATAAAGGATATGTAATTCTATTACAATTGATCTGCTATGACATCTCATGACTTTTGTTCTTTTCAAAGAATATAGGGCAAATTCACCCCAACTTTCTGCTTAGTACTCATTGAATTCATGAAGCATTTGAATAAATAAATAATATAAAAAAAACAAACTATTCAGAACCATTATTCTGTGTAATAACACACTCATTCTTGATTCCAAGTCCCTTCCAAATGATACAAGCACTACCTCAAATCTAATGGGAAAAAATAATAATAATAATAATAAACTACACATCTTTTGTATAGCAATGATGTGTCAAAAGCAAAGACAGTTCATCATACACCCAATGAAGTAATGGACCAGTCAATATGTGCATTACTGATGAACCAAATGAAAATGTAGTGCTCTCGTGCAATGGTGAACATCACATCATTTTGACCAACAGAAAAGCGCCAAATGTGAGAATGGAAAAATCCCGTCCTCCGCTAAATACAGATATTTCCCAACTCTGTTGCTACCTCTAAATACAACTTTTAACCAACTCTGTTACTAATAGTTTGATACAAGGACTTGAGTTGTGTGTTCCATTTCTCCACAGCGGCGTACTTCTTCATTCCCTTTGACCTAAATAAAGATATTCCCAGGTAAATGGAGATGGTAGGTAAACAAAAAGAAATGGAAAATACGTAGTAAAATACTAAATTCAAACTCTACCTGTCTCCGCGCTCTAGTAGCCGGTTCACTTGATCAATGTGCCCTTGGATTCGGTTATCCAAGATTAGTGATACCAGTAGCTGCTCAACATCCTCCTCTGGTACATTAAGCTCCTGAACACAGATGAACTAATGTAAATACAGATATTTGACTAAGTTAAATCATCTAATAGAAGCAAACAGAGGCGAATCTACAAACATTCATTAATGGGGATCACATATGAGATGATGCTTACTCTCCTATCTACTTTAGCAAGGACAAGGAACTCACATAGCGACCAGTTATAAGAGTGGGTATTGTACATATAAGCTACCATCTCAGATGGCATGCATATATATACTATCAGGGTGGATGTGTACAACAGTTTCACCTTCTCCTCGTCATTGAGCAAAAATACCTATGATTATGTATATACAACCTATTATCTAACTTTCTCCGTTAATCCACAGCTGCAAATGATCTTTTTGGTCATGCATATATATGCTATCAGGGTGGAGGTGTACAATAGTTTCACCTTCTCCTTGTCATTGAGCAAAAATACCTATGATTTTGTATATACAACCTATTATCTAATTTTATCCGTTAATCCACAGCTGCAAATGATCTTTTTGGTCTAATTTAACCTCAAAATTTGTACTCAAGAACTACATTGGCATTTGCAGTTCAAAATTACCAAAAGTAGTAGCAGATGCATCAACAGTTCCCACACAAAAATTAAATATTAAATATGCAGTACTAAGCTAGCAAATTAGTTTCAGAGCATAATTACAAGACGAGAGGATGAGCGTTGAGGACTTCTAAACCAATTACTAGCCTGCTACCAATAATATAAGGGGGATATGAGGACAAACCACTTCATCTGTTTTGAGAGTGATTAGAGCCAAATAGTTGTGAGAAACTACCTTTGATATAAAAGGGATCCTAATCCTCGTGTACGGTTTGATGAGCTTGAGCAACACTTGCGTTCTAATGTTCTTCAACAGATCTTCAATATAATTTCTGATGAATGGGTCATCCATAATTGTTCTTCGGTTACTCTAGAAAGCAACAAAGTGTTTCGTCAGTAAAGCAAAAGAAAATAGAGAAGGGATGTATTGAAAAATCAAGCACCGAGAAATCTCCTGGAGCATATAACAGAATCTTACCTTCAGGATTTTTTCAAACTCCAATATCTCATTTCGTTGATATGCAGCTATCAGATTTGTCATCGCCAATATCTCAGGGTCATTTTTGTATCTACATGAACAAATATGATCAGCAAATAGTGTGAAATGAACACAGGAAAATCTTCACCACTACCTGGGAACTCTAGAAAATTCAAATAGCAGAAAGGGGACATAAGATGGCTGAATACATGAATATAACCAAACAAATTAGAGGTCTTACGGCTTTGCCTCCTGTCCATCAAAAGGATTAACTTCGGACTCCATTAGCATGTTGGCAAGAACCAGATATCTGACATGCAGTATCAGAGAATGTCAAAACTTAAAAACAAAGAAGATTACAACGGTTGATGTCTGTTTTTCACTATGCTAACTAATAAAACACTATGAAACATGGGTACTTCACGGAGGCTGCCCTACTGATAAAAGGTACTTATTGGTTATTGGAGTTTTATTATGTATTTTTTTCCAAATATGTTGTTCTGCATTTATGTTTGTTTTCATTATGGTATTTGCCATTAATGACGATTTAGTTAGAGTTTTTAACCCACATATTCATTTACCCAAATTTTTAATATATACGTAACTTTAATAATGTTGAATTGTAAGTACCATCAACGTAAACGTATTCATGCTACATTAATATAACACATATCCATGTAAGCACACAACTTACTCAGTTGAACATCTATATATAGGTTGCATGTTCACTCAGTAAAAAACACAGCAGTGGCCTTAAGCATGATTACATATGGTGATGCATAAATGTTTTCAGCAAAGAAACAACATTACATATTAATTATGAAAAAGGATGATTGATTGTCATACTTTAAACATTGGATACGCCGCTGGTTCCCAGCTTCATCATAGTTCTTAAAAGCTTCGAAGAAGTCAGTCGCTGCTTCTGCCCACTGGCGTTCTGCCATATGCATTTTACCCCCACATTCGCGTATTATACCCATTATCCTTGGATGAGGTATGGCTGATTTGATTGTAAGTGCTTTCTGGTATAGTTGCTGTAATTAATCCATGTGGTAAAAGGTGAGACAATGAACATAAAGAGCAGATAGAAGAGCAAGAGAAGAGGAGAATTGCTATATTATGCCCAAGCACCACATTTCACTTCAATATTAAAACTAAAAACTCATTGCCTATATAAAAAAAATTACTTTTTAGATAATTAAGGATAACTACCAAAATGAATAGATCATTATATAGATAATCGACATCAGTAAATAAGATAACTCATCTTATTTAGAACCCACTTTTTGTAATTACCACATCACAACAAAGCGCAACGTATCTGTTTTAGAATATGCACAAAACCAAATATGGCAAACTAACATTCTGAAAAACATCCGAAACTTACAAGTTGTCCGTAAGAATACAGACTACAGTAAAATGGTCCAATGATATTTCACTCAAGTGTATCTCATATATAAGACAAGGATTTTGTTGTGATGTAACACAATATATATTGTTACCTGAACCTTAATATAATAAACCAGTCTATAAAAAGAGACCCCTGTCTTCATCCCTTTTTTTATACTTTTTGAACTCTAATAAACTTATATTTTAAAAAATCAACACCACACCAAAGGTAAGGTTTACTTGGATGAACCAAACAGGTGGAACAAAAGTAACAGCAAATTGGATAGCAATATAAATGGCCTAGCATCTGAATACCCACAAACAAAAATGCAGATAGACTCAAACGGAACTCTTCAAAGGTTATTAGGCGGTCCAAACGTTCCCATTGCGGGAATATTTCAAATATCAATTTCATTACTTTTTTTTTATGTTTGTTTTTTGATATGGAAAGGAAATATTAATCTCTATTTTAAGACGAAACTAGTGTTCTTTGGAGTCGCGAATGGAATCATGTTACATTATAATTCAATAATTTTCTAAAGTCAAAACCTCCAATTCAAATTTTCCATTTTGTTTGTGATATCACAAATACATTGTCATTATTAAGGATAAATCCACCCTCTTCACTAATTTGACAAGAATGCCATGGATGTATCAGCACCAAATCATTATTCATAGTAAACTATCGATACGTCATATCTGAATAACATATCCAAGATGAAGAGATAATTGATGGATACTGACCTTGAGCTTTTTGTTATTCTTGGTTTCAGTGTACATTTGAATTTCTATTGCATATACCTCCAAAAGCTGAGTTCCTTTCTTGTGGTCATCTGTACCATCTTCCTTCTGGCAAGATTTGTGAAGCTCCTTCAAAATCTGCATTTTAAAATATGTTACATATGTATTATTAAAAGATAGGTGGAGGAATGTGTCATCTGACCCAGCAAAATACCTTACTCATCCGCCCATATTCACCCATGTCAAACCAAATCTTACAGAGCTTGAGATTTGTCTTAAACCACAGTCTCTGCAAATTGAAGCCAATACATCAAAATGTTGATTCATTGACAAGTCTTGGAGTGAAATATGCCAGGAAGTTTTGTACCTCATTCTTTGCCTCTTCAAGAGCCTTAAGAGTGGTCTGGTAGAACTCTTGCAGAAGCCCAAAATTCTGACTAGCCGACCCAGAAACAAAATCCATGATGTTATTTATACATTTTTCACTGTAGTTACGCGTCACTGCAGATTTAATATATGTCAACATCTCCCTGTAGGCTTCCATCATCTCTTTGTACTTCCCTAAACGATAGTAAAGCTTGACAGTCTGTTTTAGAGCTTTAAATCCCCTGATATAAAAAAATGACCAATTTGTTTACTTATTCAAAACGTAAACAATAAACAAAGCAACTTCAAAGTTTAGCTATGTTAAAAACAAGCCACATATAGTAAACAAGATCCGAAAAATAAAAGGTTCTAAATTCTAGCACAAGAAATTGACCCTTAACCAGGACTATGTAAAACACCATATATTGTGTATTTACAAAAATGTGGTGCTATATATTCAAGAGGGAAAGAAGAATGAGAGAAGATCACCAATGTTGCTATCCCGAAATTGAAAAGAAAAAAAATGATAAAGAGAAGTACTAGCATTTCGTAATCGTAAGTCACTCACCACTCTGCTTTCTCAGGTTCCATTTGAACTACTTCACTAAAGCCAGCAAGTGCACCTTCTGGATCAGTTTCAACCAAGCCTGTAGATGGAGGGAGAGAGACAAAGGCAGATGAAAACAGTAGCATGACAAGACAAAAAGTGACAGTCTCGAGAGAACAATGGAATCTAGATCAGTCACCGTCTTTTCAATTCATTGTGCATAAAACTTCAATCTTATAAAACAAACCATTGAAAGATTAATTAATGATCAGTAATGTATGTCATGCTTCTTTTACAAGGTTTAAAATATATATAAGTATATCCTTCGTATAATGCAACAACTTTGTGGAATGTATCACAACGTTTTATCCCAGCCTAACGTGCAGGCATATAAGGGGGATTGAGTCACTAATGACAATGTCCTGATCATGCAGTCTATTATAGATTTGAAGAGATTGGGAAAAGCATTAAAATTTCAAGGAAAAGCTGTTACAACAGCCAAATGATTGAAGTAAAGACGCATCAACTTTTCAGTAAATCAACACTTGAGAGTTTACATTATATTTATTACTCAATGCTATGACGGAGTTCAAGTAGGTATTGATGTCTGATGAACAAAGAGCAAACATAGGTAATGAAACTTATGTAGCAACTTGCAAAAGTTGTGTTTTAAAAAGCTCAAAATGCATTTAAGGTGAAATTGTCCTTTAAGGCTAAAGTGCGGGCTTCAAAGAAAAGAAGCTCGCTTCTTAAAAAATGCAAGATTAAAAAAATAATAATAATAATAATATAGCACCACAAATCAGAATAAAATAACAGTGAAGAAACACCGGGTCATCTTTAAAATAGAGTTATTATTTTCCTAATTAAAGAACCCCAGAAAGCATGGGCTTTTTTAGCTTCATTAAGCTTCTAGACTTTAGGTAAAATAAAGTTTTACCCTAGGGCTTTGAACTTAAGTGTGCCTTAGGAGGCTGTTTTGAAACACATTATCAGCAACTGAGGATGACTAATAAAGTTAGGTTCATTTGGCTGGACATAAATGATTGTGTGATCACTTGTACATAATATTACAGAGCTACAACGGCTATTTCTATAATCTTGCGACAGCATTTATGGAAGAAAAAATGGGGGACAGGTGATAAAAAAACAGTGGTTATTAAACGGGAAATTTTCCAGAAATACAAATTATTGTTAAGGTATATCTTAAAACATACATAACATAATAAGGAATACCTTTTGAGTTGTAATACTGATTCTCAATGTCAACATCCTGCTCTTCTTGCTCCTCCTCCGAGTACTCAAATCCATAATCTTCCATGTCAACATCTATAAGAAGCAAAACCAAAATTCCCTAACAAGTTTTCCATTGAACACCCTATATAAATAAAGGGATGGAAAAAAACTACTTTGTTTGGTAAGAATGACCTATTATTAAAACATGACGTACTTATATAACTAAGATGGATGTGTAAATAATGGATAGTTTTATTCATGATTGGTACTCCAACAATCACCCACTTTACAAATTAACACTCACCAATCACCATGTATAACAACCGCAAGGAAAAGCCAAAACTCTACTAACGTAGAGCTTAAGTGCTCAATCCACATAATATTTTGAGAAACACCTCTAGCTAGAGA
>JAYMTF010003648.1:0-14734 GCA_036897485.1 Pelargonium nanum | reverse complement strand
GTTAGTGATTTTTTGTTAGATTTAACGTTTTACACTATTAATAAAAAGGTAGGGTAGTTAGTTGTCGACTTTTAAAATATAGGGTGGTCATGTGTTTTTGGTCATAAACAAAGGGGGGTTTACTGTAATTACCCCTACTTTCTATTTCTATCGATGATGCAACCTATTTGGACAAGCGGTAACACAACTTGGGTGAAAGCTTGAGGACTCTGGTTTCAGTCCTTTCTTGGACGTGGTATGACGTTATAATATGTGTAAGAGTGAGATTTTCTCATACAGTAAAAAAAAACTCATGCAATTCAAGTAAAGCAATGCTCAATTAGTTTTTTTTACTAAGTATTGTTTACCTTTTAAAATCTTATCCAACATAAATTGCAACGTTGTGTCTTGGAAAATATAATTTTTTATGTTTTATAATTAAAATAAATGTAATATTTGAAAAACTTGTATTATTATTTTTCACTCTTTTATTTATTGCAGGTGAGTCCCTACCACACAAACTGGATAGAAAAAAGAGTACACGTGTCATTATCCCACTCACTTTGTTGATCAGTTTCAACTTCTACTGAAACCACGCTGACCTTTCCTATCCTATCCACATCTGCCACGTGGCTTATAATACTGGGCCCCACAACATTGCCTACGTGCCGGCCTATCCATTCTCTCCCTCACACACGGCCAAACCACCGTATGAGAACGCGTAGCACCCGTCTTATCCGCCCATTCGACGACCCCAAATCGATCCATCTCATCAGGGCCCACTTTTATTTTATTTTATACATTACCCCTTCTCATTTTCTTATTTATTTGCAGGCCATAACTTTCTTGAATTTCTTATGCTTCAGTTCAATACTGAAAAGAATATGTTAATAGTGCCCCACTATTTTCTTGAATTGTACATTTGGGAAGAAAACATAAAAGTGAGGGTTTGAAAATCAATCCACCCAGAAAAGCATGACAAATAAGCCGAGGACCTAACTAACTCGTGGAGCACTCCGTCTGCAGGCCAACCCGCAAACAAAAACTTAACACTACCAAATTGAGCCACAATAGCTAAAACATCCCGAAAAATCAAGTCGAATGCACTAGAATCCTCCCCATCAAATTGAACAAGCAAGCCAAAGACATTGGAATCCTCCTCCTCCACCCGAAGAGCGCGAACTATTGAAAGCGATCGAACATGAAATTTAAAACGATCGCGTGAAAGTAGTTGTCGATCGCCTCTCGCCGCCACCAAATCTGACATCTGAGGGCTCCAATCAAGTCACCTTCACCTTCCATGAAACCACCATAGATCTCCAATTTTCCTACTCACACACCAATTGAAAAAACTCACAGCGAATCTACGCCGTCAATACACAAACCTAACAACATCTTAACTTGCTATAAAAGTAAGAGCTCGCTATCTAAACGAGAAAAACTGCAGTTAGTTATCTGTAAACTCAAGAAACTGCCGCCGCTCTGAAAACCAGGCACAACCGTAAGAAAACCTTAACTGACTCTCAAAACGGCAGAAGAATAAGAAACCCCTGATTTTTCGATAGACTAACAAACATGTATTACTTTTAAGGTAAAATGTTTCTACACTTTTGAACTGTCAGTTTTTAGAGTTAGTCTCTATCATAGTTTTTGTAAACTTTTAAATTTTGGATTGACCAAAATTATAGTTTACATTTCTATGAAGATCCAAATGTTCAAAAATTCAAAATTATTATATCAAAATCTTGTTTTTTTTTTTGTGTGTATGTGTGAAAAATACTTTATTTTGTATGCTAATGTTGGAGGTAAGTTGCTCATGATAAATCAAAGTTTGAAAAAAAAGACGAACAAAAATGACTATGATGGTGGAGAAAAATGAGAGTTTGAGTTATGCAAAACTAAAATAAGAAGTAAGTTAGAAAAAATAGGAGTAAGAAAATAGAATAAAATTCAGATTCTAACGCAAAAACTTAAAAGAGTTCAATCTTTTCAGTGTCGGGGTCTTATTAATGGTGTAAAAGTGAAACAAAATTTTTATTCAGTCTAGGGCTTAAAAAAAAATAATAAAGAATCAGGATTAAGGATTGAATATATAAAAAAAGACAGTATAAAAGGTGCATAAATAATTTATTCTACTTTTAATTTTGCGACCTTTGTACGTGGGATGAGGCTTACGAAAATTCAGAAACATGGGCGTATTGAAAGGGAAATGGAGTGGGACGCAAGAGCTGCTGTCAATGACGGCGTCCATGTTGGAAGCATGGCTGGCGGGTCGTCGGGTAACAACACTTGTGCCAGTAGGCGAGACCCGTGCTCATCAGTTCGATCCGGCTGTTGGTGTGGCTGGTTTAGTGATGAATGTTGGAAAACCTTCTTCTTCAGAAAGATGGACTCCTCAGACAGGTGATATCTTGAAAGTTAACATAGAAGGTGCGATATTCCCCAATTTTAATAAATCGGGATGAGGTTGGGTCGTTCGGGATTCAGCCGGATTGTGTCAGGGTGAAGGTCGCATGGGATTAGAGGTGTGCAAAAAATCCGGTATCCGTATATCTGATCCAGAATTAGCGGATAGTTGTTTGGTAAGAGATTTTGCATTTTTCCGGATATCCGTATCCGAACTAAAATAACGGATATTTATCCGGTATTATCCAGTATCCGTATAAAAAGTGCATTAATATTATTTATATATAACAAATTAAGCTTTTTCTTACTTATAAGATATTATTTCTAATGAAATGTTTCAATGGTATAAATATTACGTTTTTAGTTAATATTGTGAGTTTGAAACTTAATTATAAATTATAATTCAACGTCTTATAGTACAATTCTACTTTGAATTGTACTCATCTTAAAAAAGATATATTTGTTTAAATAGACAAGATTGTTGTTTAATAAT
This sequence comes from Pelargonium nanum, assembly GCA_036897485.1. NCBI lineage: Eukaryota > Viridiplantae > Streptophyta > Magnoliopsida > Geraniales > Geraniaceae > Pelargonium > Pelargonium nanum. The sequence goes on along the minus strand of JAYMTF010003648.1, from coordinate 11,856 downwards.
GTTTATTATTATAATATCTATAAATATTTGTGTTTTTTTTCTTTCAAAAAGACGTTGTTTATAATGTTTATTTAATTTAGTTATTTAAAAAATATGTCTCGTGTCAAAAGGTTTTGATATTTGGATAGTATCCGATTTTTTATGGATGGACATTAGTAAGAGTTTTTTAACATCCACATTCGGAATTTTTTTCCGGATAATATCCGTATTCGTATCCGAAATCCGTTTGCACACCCCTACATGGGATGGTTCGGAGCTCTAGACCTAGAGATGGTTGAGGCTCTCTCGATTCGAGAAGCTTTGAGTTGCCTAGTTTCAAAATCTGTTATTACTACGGTCAAGACCCGATGAGAGATTTTCAGTGCCTTAGATCTTATATTGAGTGATATTCGATCATTATCTTCTAGTTTTACTTGTGCCGAGTTTCGTTTTGTTCACTGGGCTACGAACTGGATATAGCTCATTTGTTAGCTAGATTTTCGAGCTCGTTGACATGACCGGAGGAATGGATGGGGAAATTGTATCCGATCCCTTTGGTAGATCATCTTGTTGCTGATATGCTTTAACAAAAGCTTTACAGTTTGTCTAAAATAAATAACTTTGAACCTCTTTTTGATATTTGAATAGTGTTATCAAAGAAGCCCCAAGTCAACCAGGTGTTTAATCCCCTAATTACTTTGGCTGTTCTAAACTATAATAATAATCTTAACAAGCTGATTAATTTAATTGGGCATACACATTATGAGAACAAGAGAGCTATTTCTGTCTCTTTCCAACTCATTCGTTAATTATTTAAATCTAACAGCATTACACTTGTCACATTTTCAGCACCAAGTAGCCCAATTTTGCAGATATTTATCACAAAGGGGCAAATATATAAATACTCGAAAATCTAAAGGAGCATTAAGAAAATAAAATAAAAAATATTGAACACTACACCACACACTCACAGTTTAGTAAATGATCATTAACGAAAAAGTAGTCGTTAATAAATAAGTAAATAAAAAAATAAACAAAACAAAACAAAAGTCTTCTACGTAGTAATGAAAAATACGACGTCGTCTGGAGATTCTGTGCTGTAACTTGAGACTTCCAACAAACGAAACCACCCGTCTCCTTCTCCAACCTCTCTCTCTCCTTCAATTCCATTTCTTGTTTCTATTCTCGCTCTCCGATTTTTTCTTCTTCTCTATATATCTAAAACCTCACTCCAATTTTTCAAGTTTCTCTCTCTTTTTTGTATCTTCTTTGTAAATCACAGCTTTGTTTGGAATTGGAGACATGGCGGAGTCGGTGGAGCTGCCTGGCCGCTTGGGAATCCTTCCCTTCAGGAACAAGGTCCTTTTGCCTGGCGCCATCATTCGTATTCGCTGCACCTCTCCGGCCAGGTCTCAATTTGTTCTCCGATTCTGTTAATTTTGTTTGATTTCGATTATTGAATTCGCTACTTGGTTTTGACTGATCAGTTGTTGAATTTGGTGGAAGGTCTTCTTCAGTGGTGTGGAATTTGAGGGAAATAGTGACGTTTTTTTATTTAATTTTATTTTTAATGTTAAATTTCTTGTCATTTTTTGTGTGGTGCAGTGTGAAATTGGTGGAGCAGGAGCTGTGGCAGCGGGAAGAGAAGGGGTTGATAGGCATTTTGCCGGTGAGAGATTCGGCAGAGGCTGCGGCAGTGGCTTCCTTGGCTTCTCAAGGTGATCATGATTACTCTGGTTTTCTGGTACTTGTGATTTTGTGTGCATTTGAAGTGTTTGATGGATTGTCCCAAAGGAAGGAGTCTTATGTGTATATGTATATGTATTGCTACTTGTTTTAACTTACTCTAATTTTAGGCGTGGGAGTTGATTCAGGGGAGAGAAGCTTGAAAGTTCAAGCTGGTACCTCAGATGCTCAGAAGCTTGATGGTAAAAATCAGCAGGAAGTTATTCACTGGCATACCAGGTAGGTATATTTCAATTTAACGAATGATATGGTGCATTGGTATGGCATGTTGGTTCTATCATTGGAATTAGTACTTGGAATTACTGAGGAGCCTATCATGTCTATTATGCCGTGTGCATAGAGTAGTTTCTTATTCTGGGGTGATTTTCTTTCTTGTTTACATGGGCTATCAGTTCTTTATGCTTGTTCCTGCATTTAGTTGACTTTTCTGTAATTTTTGTTCATCCTTCTGTGATTACTCCTGCTTTTTTGGGGTCATTGAATGATGTTGATTATACACTCACTGTGTTGCATTGTGCCTGATTTTCATTGTAGGGGAGTTGCTGCCCGTGCTTTACATCTTTCACGAGGAGTGGAGAAGCCTAGTGGAAGGGTCACATATATAGTTGTCCTGGAAGGTTTGTGCAGATTCAGTGTCCAGGAACTCAGCACAAGAGGAACATATTATACTGCACGTATTGCTCCTCTCGAAATGACAAGATCTGGTAACTTTCTGTAGAGCTTAACAGATGTTAGTTTTTGTTTGTCCATATTATGTTGTTGACTTTTCCCCCTCCCCTAGGGCGTAACAAATATCCAATGTCAAAATGTTGCTTTTGTGTTTAATACAATGAACTCATATTTGTAATGCTCGATCAAATCCCGTGATTTAACTTGGTAAATCAGGATAATCCAATATTTTCCATCGAAAAACTTATAAATGGCATATAGAAGTTGGTGTTGAATTTTATGCCCTCGTTACATCGTGTTCAGTTTCTTATATTTTCTGTTCTTAATCAGAGATGGAGCAAGTGGAGCACGATCCAGATTTCATAACATTGTCTCGCCAGTTCAAAGCAACTGCCATGGAGCTTATTTCTGTTCTTGAGCAGGTGCAGTTTCTAAACTTCATCTTGTGGAAAGTTGTAGGTACATAATTTTTGTGAAACCACTATTTGTGAATTGGGTAATGCAGTCATGTGTACAAGGTTATCAATCCCTTTTATTGCATAAAGCTTTATATCTTATTGTTTTTGACGTTAAATATTTTTGTTTCATTCTATGAATAACTCAGTGCTTCATTTGTACTTATAGAAACAAAAAACTGGTGGAAGGACAAAAGTTCTTTTGGAGACGGTTCCCGTACACAAGTTGGCAGACATATTTGTTGCTAGCTTTGAGATAAGTTTTGAAGAGCAGCTATCTATGCTGGATTCAGTTGATCTAAAAGTGAGGCTCTCAAAAGCTACCGAGTTAGTTGACAGGCATTTACAGGTAATCAAATGTTTCTTGATGGTTAATATCGGGTTCACTGAAATCCAGTCATCCTGATTTCGATGCTTAGCAGTCATAATTCACGTCAATGTTTACCTGTCACAGTCAATTCGTGTGGCAGAGAAGATCACACAAAAGGTAGAGGGGCAGTTATCAAAATCTCAAAAAGAATATCTTTTGCGTCAGCAGGTTAGCTTTCTCATATCAACTATAGATCTTTCAATCAGCATAAGAATACGATACTAAGTTCCATTAGAGAACTTTGTGCTATAGTGCAATAAATTATTAATGTCAAGTATGCACAATGTTCACGTGGTAATACTTGGTTGGTCAATGATTGTTAATGAAGTCTGAGGCATTTGAATCTTGATGTCCGTCATCTCTATTAGGGATACACCTGTAACTGGCGGATGCGTTCAAATCACACTGCTTCTGAATTGTCTGTATGCCTTTTAATTTTGTTACTTACAAGAATGAAAAAAATCTTGATTGAACTAGTAACTTGCAGTTCAAATTATTTTGCTGTTCTCTTAATATCTGCATTTCGCTTTAAAGATCTCTTTATGGGATTTAGCTTCACCCTCCCACTTCAGTGTATATTTTTGTGTATGGGTCAACCTCAAAGGCAGGCTTGCTAGACCAAGTTGACCTCTACTTTAGTCTGTTCTCACCTGCATGTGGAGTGCACTAATAGCCATTTGTGGCTTCCTAAGTTTGGTGTTTTAGAATGTTGACTTTGACTATTGTTTGCACTTTTTTGACCTTTAGCAACATGATTCATCCTCTCATTTTTGTTCTCTATCTCAAATATGTTTCAGATGCGGGCTATAAAAGAGGAGCTCGGGGACAATGATGATGACGAGGATGATGTGGCTTCACTGGAAAGAAAGATGCAAAGTGCGGGAATGCCTCCAAGTATCTGGAAGCATGCACAGAGGGAGTTGAGGTATGATATTGTGGGGAAGTGATGAAAGGTGACATTTTTGTGAATGTTAGGAAGATAGTCTGTCGTTGTTGAATAGAAAATAGTGGACTCTAATCAGTTATCGTGATTTGAATATTAATACTATTTTGAGCAACAAATATGGTTATTGAGATGCGGCAATTGACCGCTAAGAAACTAATAGTCTTAGCATGCACATAAATACCTGATATTGAAAAAAGAGAGAGTGATAACTAGATGAAGAAAATAATGAATTCTTGATATATAGCTTTATGTTCTAGATTCCAGCAATGCCAACACTTGAGAGGTCTGCAAGTCTTTTACGAAATGATTTCAACATAAATGCCATTTAATATTTCCATAATCTTACAACTTATATTTGGTAATCAACCTGTAAAATGACATGAATTCATTGATATCGACTTGCTCTATTTCTAATATGAATTGAACTCAAGATTTGATTCTCCTTTCCCTCCGTGCTTTGGTTACACAATTCTGTAAGATGTAGTTGGGATTTCTCTTATGATTTTTTCCTTTTTAAATTCAGGAGGCTTAAAAAAATGCAACCTCAGCAGCCTGGATATAACAGTTCACGCGTCTACCTAGAGCTTCTTGCTGATCTTCCCTGGCAGAAGGCAAGTGAAGAACTTGAATTGGACCTAAAAGCTGCAAAAGAGCGTCTTGACAGTGACCACTATGGTTTAGTTAAGGTCAAGCAGCGGATTATTGAATATCTTGCTGTTCGGAAGGTGGATAAACTACCTATATCTTGTTCCCTTTACAATATCTTGGAATTTTATCTTTTAAATTATATGTTTACTTGAGGTGTATTGTTTACATTGTAGCTAAAACCAGATGCAAAAGGCCCTGTATTGTGCTTTGTTGGTCCACCAGGTGTTGGAAAAACATCTTTGGCATCATCTATTGCTGCTGCTTTGGGCAGGAAATTTATTCGGATATCCCTTGGCGGCGTTAAAGACGAGGCTGATATTAGAGGACATAGGAGAACATATATCGGGAGCATGCCTGGGCGTCTTATCGACGGGTTGAAGGTAGCTTTGCGTTTTATGAATATAAGATTTCTTGCAAGATTTGTTTGATGTGAGTAAAATATCAACTGTTTGGATAACAAAAAGACGTGTTTTGCAAGTTATATGAAATTTGACTGTTAATTTTGAGATTTACATGTAGGATGTAACGAGGTAGTTTAGATTTTGAGAGATCCATGGATCCTCGTGCTCACCAATAGGTTCATTTATACAAGTTCGTTAGCATCTAGGAATTTTGAGTTTCACCTTTGGAATGCAGCATTGTATATCACGTGGCATGGTCACTCAATTTTCATGATCAATCATAGATTAAACAAACTATTTCCACTTTAAGTTTTAGTTAATGACAGAATAATCAAGAGCAGTAGTGCCTTTTCATCCACTTTTTGCTATCACTGAAATTACTTCTTGTTGCTTCAACATTTTGGTTTGTCAGCTGCAATGGTTGTTAGTTTTGTTTTTTAGTCATAAGAATGTTGCTCTTTTGACTAATTATCTTTGATTATCTACGAGATATATTTGTTTTACTGGATTATGAGCATCTGCATTTCATCCTTAACATACTGAATGGAGGAAATTTGGATAGCTGTCTGCTTTATCTTATAATTATTATGTGATCCCGATAGGTTGCTTAGAACTCAGCATGAATACTTATTACAGGTAGTGTGTATGAATTTTACAAGGTTGATGGTTCAAATTATGCTGTCTTTGAATTTTTTTTTTCTTTTCGAACTTCAACTGGAACTGTGAGATTTTCATAATGAACTACATGGTTAATAAACACAATATCTGATTGTGTTTGTTTTCATTCTGGTCATAGCATTTATGTGGGTTGAGATGGTTTGATGTAGCTTTATATATTTGCTTTTGGACCGTATATAGCTCCAGTTGACAGGGTTTTGTATGTCATGGTTTTATATTATGTGATATGAATATGATGGCCTTCGAATTTGGGCCCTGCCAAAGAAGTATGATTTTTCAATTCACTGCGTTTTTTGGTAACTATATTATTAATTTTGTGTGTACTTTGACCCTCAGAAAGTAGCTGTTTGCAATCCATTTATGCTGCTGCATGAGATTGACAAAACGGGTTCTGACGTGCGCGGGGATCCAGCTTCAGCTTTACTTGAGGTTCTTGATCCTGAACAAAATAAAACATTCAATGACCAGTATCCTATTTATTGTCCTGCTTGTTCTGATTTTGGATAAACAGGTGGTACATTTAATTTATCAGTTTGAGATTGAAAAGATTGTTTTTCCATTTACATATTCTTGGACTGGCCTACCAATTTTTTTTGCCAACTGTCATCTTCTAGTCGTTAGCATGTGTCTTTTGGTGGTTTCTTAGTTTGGCCATTGATTTCAACCATACATAGTGGTATACTTGTTAGCTCACTATCATCTGGATTATGATTTTCTTCAAGTTCCCAACATTTCTATAGAGTTTCTTTGCACTTTATGAGGTTATGTACATCTGAAATGATTCATATTAGGTTTGATCTCAGGTCTGACCATTTATATGTTTTATATATGGTTTGAGTCTGGGAATGTGCATGAAATTCATCTGCTGATGTCTATTTGAGTTGACTATATACCTGAAGTGGTTCCTTAATTGATGCTCTCTAGCTATTTGAATGTTCCGTATGACCTTTCAAATGTGGTTTTTGTGGCAACTGCAAATAGAGTGCAGCCTATTCCTCCTGCACTACTAGACAGGATGGAAGTCATCGAACTGCCTGGATATACACCCGAAGAAAAGCTCAGAATAGCCATGCGACATTTAATTCCACGAGTTCTTCAACAGCATGGGCTGAGTTCTGATTTCCTTCAAATTCCTGAGGTAGCAAATGTGTTGCATAATATTTTTCAACAACTAATGGAGTAAACCTTGATGATTTCAATCTTGTGTCCTTTTGATATGAAAAAAGGAACCATGCTTTCAGTTTTAGGAAAAAAAGCAGCTATTCTTTCAATTTCAAATTGTTTATTATGATCTCTGTCATAATCTAGAGTTACCACACAAACCCTATGTTTACAAATAAAATGTTAGTTTTGATATCGTAAATGAGGAGCTCCAAAGAGTTGTGACCATCAAATATGACAGTCTAGCTATATAATTTTCCTTGGACTAACTGGTATTCTTCCTACCAGTCTTTGGAGTGAATCATTAGTACAGAACTTTGGTCAGTACATAACAATTAGATCTTTCCGACATAAGAAAGCATACTCTTTTGCGTTGTACCAATTTTCTATTCTGTTACAGTTGAAAACCATATTATACTGAGTAATGATCTATCAATGCCTTTATGGTTGGGTAGGCTATGGTGAAACTTGTCATTCAGAGATACACTAGGGAGGCTGGCGTTCGAAATCTGGAGAGGAACTTGGCTGCTTTGGCTCGTGCAGCAGCTGTAAAAGTAGCAGAACAAGAACAAGCTGTCTCTATGAGCAAAGATGTCCAGCGGATTGCTTCACCACTGCTCGACAATAGACTTGCTGATGGAGCTGAAGTGGAAATGGAAGTCATTCCAATGGGTGCAAACAACCATGAGATATCAAGTACATTCAGGATTAGCTCTCCCTTGATTGTGGATGAGGATATGCTGGAAAAAGTCCTTGGGGTAATCATTATCTTATCTTATCAATGCTTTACTCTCCATTCTTATTTACTATTAAGACGCTTCGTGTTTTTGGTTCCGTATGCCAGGGGCAGTTTGTTTCATAGGCAGCTTAATGTGCTAAGTGATTATTCTACTTGATTGTCAATAACAACTTGCTAGTCTTCAGTTCTTTGTGCAATTATGATCATGAGAATGTTACATTAGGTATGCGGCAGCCATGCATGTGTAACCTCATTATTATGAAGTGAAGCACTTGTAGCACAAGACTCGAGAGAAATATTAACATGGACAACTGTCTGGTGACTTTTTAAAGTAGAATCTTTTATTTACTGTTTTGTGTCTATTACTATTAATAATGATAAAGAAACCAGTAAATATCATAATTGAACAGTTCAACTTCTATTTTTCTTCTTCTTCTTCTAGGTTTTACGTAGGATTCCCTAAGTTCAGATTGAACGAGCTTGAGGTTGAAAAGTTACTAGAAATGAGTTCTATAATATAATCAGTTTTATCATGCGACTGAAGGGTCTGGACTCTGGAAAAGTTAAATATAAACCTAAGTTTGAAGTATAGCCCATGTTACTCATTCTTTTGGGATAGACGTGCAATATTCATATATTAGGTGATTGATAACATGAGGAGGATTTGTATAATCTAAGCATGCTTGTTTCTCTCTGTTGCTTGTGTATTGGATTGATTTTGTTACTCCTTTTAATGCTTAACCGACTGAGAATTCTGTCCCAGTCAACCAAAAATTTGAGAGTTTAAGTTTGTATACTATATTGCAGCCTCCAAGGTTTGATGACAAAGAAGCTGCAGAACGTGTTGCATCTCCTGGAGTATGTGTTGGGCTTGTTTGGACTACATTTGGTGGAGAGGTCCAGTTTGTGGAGGCTACAGCAATGGCGGGTAAGGGGGAATTACATCTCACTGGGCAACTCGGCGATGTTATTAAAGAATCTGCGCAAATAGCTCTGACATGGGTATTCTCGTCTTTCATTTTGCTTGTGTTGTGTTGATATGAAATTTTCAATGCTCTTCTTAAAGTCATGCATCTTGTTTACTGCTTTTGAGACGTCTCAAGTGATTCATGTGAACTTACCTTTCTTTCCGATTTTCCCTCTGTCAGGTAAGAGCCAGGGCAACAGATCTTAAGTTGGCAGCTGGTGACGGAATCAGTTTGCTAGAGGGTCGAGATATTCATATACATTTCCCTGCTGGGGCTGTACCTAAGGATGGGCCATCTGCAGGCGTCACTTTAGTTACTGCACTGGTTTCACTGCTCAGTAAGAAACGAGTCAGGGCAGATACAGCAATGACTGGAGAAATGACTTTGAGGGGTCTTGTACTACCTGTTGGCGGTATCAAAGACAAGGTAATTTTCACTCCCTTACTAACCCATTACTATTTTATACAGTAATGGAAAGTTCGAGGAAATTTTTTAATTGAACACTCCAATGTCTTGAGCTGAAAATCAACAAAATATGATATACCTTAGGTTGTAAAATATTTTGTATCATGTTTGTCTGGATGTCTGGACTTGTGCTATTTTGTATGCCAGCTTGGCAAAACCACATTGGTGACTATGTGTCTGTGGATCACATATAATGGATGGTTGTGAAACTTGGCACTGAAAATGCCCACTAAATTTGCATAGAATCGATGCAAATTGGTATGGATTACAGTGTTGTTCGATATGGTGCTTATCTAAGTCTACATTCTGCAGATTTTGGCAGCTCACCGTTGTGGTATCAAGAGAGTTATCCTGCCGGAGAGGAATTTGAAGGACTTAGTTGAAGTACCGGCAGCTGTGCTTGCCAGCCTGGAGGTAATTTTGTTTCTTTGGCTAAGTTGCAACTTAAATACATCAATGCATGTGGGAACTGTAAGTATAGTTTTATTTTCTTCTATCAATTCCATTTATTTTTCCATTTTTTCGAATACAACATTTGTTCTGAATCTTCACGCACCTGAGCTTTTGCTAATGGATCACCCTAATTTTGACCTTCATGTTAACTTGGTTTTGCATTCTCAAGAGTTTGATGATCTTGAAAATGCTATTTTGTAGTCGACAATGATATATTCCTGAATAGGATATTGTACAATGTTGGCTCTTTTAATTTGGTGGATAGACAATTTTGTCAAGAATCTGCTTGTCATATGAGCAATGCCTTTATTTTACTTTAAACCACCGTCTTGTTTCAACAGATACTACTTGCAAAGCGGATGGAAGATGTATTGGAGCAGGCTTTTGAAGGTGGGTGCCCTTGGAAGCAACACTCCAAGTTATGACAGGACTCTCTTGCTTTATCCGTCTAACAAATTCTGGTGGAGTTCACCTCTATCACCGGTTCACTACTTCCACTGGGCGTAAAATCTAATAAACAAACCCGGCTACGCTGCCTAAAGAGATTGAAGAGTGAAATGTTAATAGTGAATTAAATTGATCATGGTTTAGCAAAAGAAAGAACAGTTAAGTTGCTGCACTGGCACTGAACCCAGTCGTTCGTGGTCCTTCTAAGGTTACCGGTGGATCTTGTTTGTTGGTATGTATTTCTTTTGTTGCTCTCATCAGTAATATATTTACCAAAGAATAAGCAGTGGATTGCCATTTTCTTCTTCTTGTAATCTTATTAACCCTATAAATGTGTAAAGTGATATTTGTTGATTTAAGGAAACACTTGCTGTATGATTCACAATCCATTTGGAAGTTACTTTTATATTAATCAGTCATCATTGTTGAACTTGCAAATATGGGTGTCAGGTTCTGATATTGTGTTTCTTGAAAAGAGTACGTATTTGTGAGGTAAGGTTACAATGTTCGAGTTGGAACCCAGTTTTGCTGGGTGGACTCCCTTAAGAGTTTGGATCCGAATCCACTGGCATCCAAAATCCAATATTACTTAATACCGTATCAGATTTGCAAAAATAAGGATTGAACAAATTCGTTCATTTAACACTAAAAGTTCAAAATTTATCTGATCCAAATTCATATCAGATTCAGACTGCTCTTTATCAATCCGAAATCTGAAATGGCATCGCCAGACTCCGTACCACCACAAAACACTGTTTTCAATTTAAAGCACAACCCATCCATCATATTGTGTTTTTTCTTCTGTGAGTGATACCACCATCCTTCTTCAAGGATGGTAACATAGATTCTATGTCATAGAATGCCCACACCAGAAAGAGCAGCATGAAAAGCCTAAGCCTATCTCCCTTAATAACAAAATTGGACTCATCCTGTTTCAATATAGTATCAAACAGCTTTGATAAAATAGACAATATCAACCAAAAACAGTCGTTGAAACACATCTTGAACAAGGAAAACATGCCGGTTCTAGTTTCTTTAAGAACTTATTCAACTTCATGCAATTGTGTATGATAATAACATCATCTAGATATAGCAAAACAGTTCAGGTGCAAAATTAAACAATCACTGACTGATGCGAAGAGGTGGAAATTGGGTAAAAGCTGCACGCAAAATGAAGACACGCATTAGGCTGTAAGTGCGTCATTGAGTGCGTTGTGAAGATCTACACCAATCTGGGCCTCAGCTATCTCCAAATCAGTTGTAGCTGAAGCAAGCTTCTGGGTGAACTCTGTAAGCCCCTTCTGAACCAGGTTCGGGTCAATGTTCTCAAGGGGAACAGCCTCAACAGCAATTATATCAGTAGTCGAGTTCCCATGGATAAAAGCAAACCCACTGCTAAGGAAATATTTCTTCGTCTCATTCTCTTCATGAATTGATAGAACTCCGGGTTTCAGCTCAGCAATTGTAGGTACATGTCCAGGCAGAACACCCATTTCACCACTTGTAGCTGGAATTTCGACCATGTCGACCTGAAACTCGAATATAAAAGGTTGATGAATCACACTTCCATAAAATACATTTTGATTTTTCTAAGATTCAAAAAGAGCCCAAAAATTTGTCATACCTCAAGATTAAACGAGCATAGATTGAAAATGACATCATATATAAGCAATGACGCCCCCTAGGGGGTGGCGCAATGGTCAAGACACACATCTCCACATAGGAGGTCGT
>JAYMTF010003647.1:0-14735 GCA_036897485.1 Pelargonium nanum | reverse complement strand
GCGGATGCGTATGTGGATGCTGGTTCTGAGCCTCATTGTTGCCGGGCGCAACACTCCGCCCACAATTGCGGAGCGTGGCTTTTTGCCCGCTCGTCTAGACATGAAAACACAATAACATACCCCCAAAATTCACCAAATCAGCCCCCAAAAATTAAATTATCAAGGGCAGCAGCTACACGACACAATAAAAATGCAAGGATACCAAAAATCACACCCCAAACTTACCCCCACAAACATGCAAAAATAATCTCACAACTCAATTCAAGCATGCATGCTCCAAAAATCACCCAATAATCAAGCAAACATGTTCATAAACTGATTTGAACAATTAAAAATTAAGGAAGAATCTTACTTGACCCTCCAAAAAGAAGTTCGGGACCAAAAATCCGACCGAAACCCGAGTGGGGCTTGCTGTACCGCTGCTGCTGGCACAATGCCGCGGCCTCTGTCTCTTCCTCAGGTCAACAATGGAGATTTGGGGTCTTGTTGGAGCAAAGTATAAAAGTATAGTTTGAATTTTTGTGCTCACTCCTCTGCCCTAAAACTGATAATGACTGTGAAAAGACCGTTTTACCCTTCAAAATCGAGTTTTTATTTTTTTTCTGCCATCAGATAGGATGCCGCGGCATCGTCGTGTGCGTGCCGCGGCATTGAATTGTAATTGGTCTCCCACAAAAAATTCTGTAACATCGTTACAATTTTGACAGTTCAGTGTCTCTCTCTCACACACACAGACCTCTTCATCTTCTCTGCTCTCCGTGCTCCAATACAAAACCCTACACTGATCGATCTCTCCATTTCGTTTCAAATCAGCTCTACTTCAGGTATCTCTCTCGCTCGCTCTTTACTCTTCTTCGCGTCTCCTTATTTTCCTTTTCCCTTCTCTGATGCTTTCAGTTACCAGCTTCTGTTACAATATTGCATTCTTCAGCTCGATTTCTCGTTATTCTGCATAATTGTTTTCATTTTCTTCGCTTCCTTTTCAAATTTTCTTGATTCAGGGTATTATGTACTATTTTTTCCCTGGTAAAACGAAATTTAGATTATCGACATTGAATTCTACGTTTCCGAGTCCTTTTTATATAATCTGTTAGCTACAAGTTAGTAGGGATTTATTATTCTTATTTTTACCATAAGCAATGTCCAGCTTCTCTCACAATATTGCCTCTATATCTCGATTTCTTTACGGTCTTTTCAATTTCTCTTGATTTAAGGTTTTATGTAGTATGTTTTTGCCTCAACATTTACTGGTAAAATGGAAATTAGGTGATCAACATAGGAATTTGCATTTCTGCATGAGTTTTAGTATGATCTGTTAGCCACAAGGTAGCAGGATTATGTGTTTTATTTATATGATCAACAATTGGGCTAATTTTGTTTATGTATATTTATTTTTTGTTCAGGGTGTAGAAAGTTACTAATGTTTTTTTGTCCATCTGAAGAGTGAAGATGGCTAGAAAAACCAGCAATTGTGGTGTTTGCGAAAACTCTAATCTTGCTTCTATATGTACCAGCTGCGTAAATTACAGGTACGACTAGTATCTCTTGGTAACCAGTATAGAAAGATAAAACTCTTTAAAAAAAATTCTGGGCAAAGCACTGCATGTGTGTGTTTAATAGGTTTATGCAGCGAGTCATGAATCAGTCCTTAGCTCATAATTTGTTTAAAAAATTGTTGTGCATTATTGTACACGCTCTGAAGTGAAAGAAATGACCTGTACTGATTTTGTGAATATTACACTCCTTTTGTCTTTGCTCATGGAGAAAATGTTGCCATCACCACTCAAAAACGGCCTTTTGTTGAATTACTATATAATTCTAAATATTTCCATCAATTACCAGGTTATTGGTAATTTGCGTCCCCAAAATCCCAAATATATTTGAATACTGAATTTGTTATAGTCTAAAACTTGGCATTTACTTTCTGGTGTCGCTGTGGAACTCATTTGATATGATATATGTGATTTCAGTTTCTTTGTTTTCTTATCTACTCTGATTCAGGTAGAGGGTGAATGATGGGGAAGTTCACTCAAAATTTATTTGGCTAGTAATTGGGTAGATTTACTTCTATTGAGGCAATTAGTTTGTGGTAGAGGGTGGTGAGGTGAATTATGGAAAGGAAAGGATGTTTGACTTATGTATTTGTTTGTCAGATGATTTTGAGGGCGTTTGAGGGGGGTTGGGTAGTAGGCAGCTTTTTGTTGCGTTGTCCATTGAATAATTTGTTTCTTAAATTTTAAGTGTATATCGCGTTTCACTAAGTTTAAATAAATTACCTAACAAAGTCTGAATAAATGATTAAATGCCTTTAGCTTGAGTATTATGTCCTTTAAATAGGAGTTTTTATGCAATATATTCTAATTAGAATCTACACAGCTAATACACTAATTATGGTAAATTAGATTTATGATTTTCAGCAATGAATTCTGCCATAATCTACACAGATTTCTACAAGCAGACATGTTAGAAATAGTATCAACTTTACAGAGACAAGCCTTGTGGTAATCATTGGTCTCCATAGAGGTGTATAAAACTTCGATTAGCCACTGAAAATAGCCATGGCATGATCTGACCACATTGTGACACATTTGTTGTTATTGTGTTTACATTTTTGTACCTTCCAAATCACGCCCTCATATAACCCTGAGCAAGTTATAAGATATTAATTGTCCACATGGCAATGATTGGGGTCAATGTAGGAAAAGGCTACTTATTGTTATAAGTTTTTGGTATATATTATGTTGCACTAATACTCACATGTGACATGATTCGCAAGACGATTCGTCATTATGACATGTTAATTTTTTAATTATAAATAAATATTTTTTCCATAGTAACTTATATGTATTTTTGGTTTTTAATTGTATTGAAATTAAACTTGATATTTGATCAAGCTATAACTAACATCCTATAAGTAAACAAGTATGTTAAACTTGATTCTAACCCAAAAGGTTAGGCTGATAGGCGGAGGTTCAATTAGTATATCAAGTGGCGATGGACTTCACATTCTTTCAATGTGTATACAATAATAAATTCCATATTAAAAAAGCAATCAAATCAAATAAGCAAGTAAACTTCCTAGCATAAGTTAAAAGCAAATATGCTAGCCAAGTCATTACAACCAGTATTCATCTGTTCAAACAAAACAAACTACACAATGAAATTTCCTACAAATAAATAGTAAAAAATTAAGTCACTAAAACTTATAATAATTTAGGAAAGATGATATTTTATAAATACTTTTTAGTAAAAAAATAGCCGACAACGTGTTAGATTTAGTTTTTAATTACCGATTTGCGGGTTAGACACGTGTAAGAAGTATGTCAATCGCGTGTTGTGTTGGATTTGTGTGTTGGATACCGACACTATTGGAGGAGAGTGTCGGTGCATCATAGGGTATTTGTGCCGTAAGGGCGGGATCAGTGCTTCTACTATGTCCGATAGCTTGGAATTTGTTGATTCCATTTTCCTCATTTGGTTTTTGTTGGGTAGTGTCACGTATGATAGTGAAGACTGTGAATTATTGTTGGAGAAAAGCATTAGGAGGGGAAGCAGTCTGACATGGGCTGAGTAATTTTGATGTGTTAATTGCTGTGGTAAGTTCTTGTGGGAAAAGAGTTGCCGGTTAGGACTAGGAGAACTAGATATGGGTTTTTGTATACTCTTACTAGGAATATAATTGTTAGTAGTTATTGCTTCTCTTGTATGCTTCCTGGAATCCTGGCTACTAAGGTTTTCACCTCCTTTTATGTCTTCTCATGTATTTTTCATTGTCTCTGTTACCAAACAAACTAATTTCTCTTGCTCAATAATAATTGACTTGATTACATCATTATTTTTCATTGAGGTTGGTAACAAGCTTTAGCAACAATGACTAAAATGTTGTTGAGCTATTTGCAGATTAAATGAGTACAATACTTCATTGAAATCATTGAAGAGTCGTCGCGATAACCTGTACTCAAGATTGAGTGAAGTACTTGTGGCAAAGGTTTGATTAATGCCTATTAATTTGTATCTTCCTTTTTATTCTCAAGTTCCTAATTTATACTTTAGCTGACTGTTATTGGTCCCTGAGCTTGCTATTAAATTTGCCTATTGCATGATTGAAATGTCTTAATGAGAGTGATGCTTACAGTTTTCTTACTTGTGATGTGTGTATGTGCATTACATGTAGTATAGTGAGGTGATTAATGATAGGATAGGATGGTCTTAAAAAATATGTGGGATTGTTATACCCACAGAGCCTTTTCACTGCCTATAAAATAATAGAAAATGCTGCCACCTAGCTACCGTACCAGCTCTTTTGCCGTGCTAAAATTCTATGGTTCTTCTTTTGCTTTTATTTATATTAATTTATTATCTTACTCAAAGTGTTGCTAAATTCATTCTTCTAATTTTTTAGAGCCTTGGAACATCTTTCTAAGAAATAGTCTGTTCCAACCTTTACAGATGTGCAAGACAGAATTAACAGTATATTATGATAAAACAATTTTAACATAGGCACTTATTGAGTTTTAGCATTACCTTTTTGTATTGCTAGTGCTAGTAAGAGGTACTCATATAATTTTTTAGGGGTCCTTGTAAGGTTTATATCATCAAAACCCAATGAGGAGGCTATTAACTGGTCCTTTTTTATCTTTATATGACTGTGTATGCATGCACCACTCTGCTGTTGTTTGCCCTATTAATTTATTATGAATTTCATGCCTAAGATCTTCTTTCCGACTTGGCCCATTTTGGTGCTGCCATTTTCAAAATACAATAGACATGTATCTGATTTGAACTGTTCATCCTTTACTAAATTGTACAGTGTTTCAGTCATTTCAGTAATTTTCTTTTTCTAAACTTCTATCAGGGAAAGGCAGATGATCAACTGAATTGGAGAGTGCTTCAAAATGAGAAGCTTGGTAGGTTGAGAGGGAAGCTCCGTCATAATAAGGATCAACTCTTGCAAGGTTCACTTCCCTATATACCTGAACAACATAGTTTTTTTTCTTCATATTTTTATATCTGAACTCTTAACCCATACTTTTACAGGGAAGGCCAAGATTGAGAAGATGTCTTATGATTTAAAATTGAAATATGGATTGCTTGAATCAGCCCTTAGTATGGTAATTTGGATATCTAAGTATTTTCACTCTTCAATTCAAAACTGAAAGTTTTTACTCCCTCTTTTGACTTGGCAGTAAAGATTGGAACTTAGCGATATTTGAATTTTTTAATTTTTTTATCGGAATCTCATTGCAGTTAGAAAGAAATCGTGTGGAGCAACTGGAGAAGTACTATCCTAATCTCATTTGTACTCAAAGTTTGGGACATGTACGAACCATTAGCCATGTTCTTCTATATTGTTGTATATTCTTGGGATTATTGTTCATGAGACTTACACTGATTAGTTAACTCAAGGGAATAGTAACATCCATGGACTAGATCATTGATGCAGAGAATTACCCTCTTCTTTAAATTTTTGTCAATTAAATCCTTTGACTGTAAGATTGAATCAAATCAGTCCCCTAGCGGCACCATTTAGTCACAAGAATGACATGAAAACATGTTAAAGGGAAATTTTGGTTGAAACTAATGCTTACACTCCTACCCACATTAGGACAAGTGAACATAATTTGGGGCAAGTACTCTCTTTTGCCTGCACATCGTGCTCCAAATGAGGGATGTTTTGATATAGTGTTATACTGATTAGCACTATGACTAAAAAGTAGGAATCTTTCTGCAAATTATCGTCCAATGCTGAGGACAGTTAGCTTCTCAAGATGAGTTTCATTTAACTAGTTGAGGGATTTAATTAACGAAAACCAATTGGAATGCCAGTGCATGGCTTATTAAATTATTCTCTGTATATTTCTTCTCTATTTTTTACGATATAATCTGTTTATTAAATTGCAGATGGCAATTACCTCTGAACGTCTTCATAAGCAGTCAGTGATTGTAAAGCAGATATGCAAGTTGTTCCCACAACGTCGGGTGAGCCCTTCTTATATGGATTGATCATGAGTTCTGCATATGACGGGGCGTTATGTGCTACTATCTTATTATATAGTGATGATATCATTTTATTAGATTTATCATGATACAGCCTTCAAGATTATGCATTATCTGTATAGTATCAATATGTTAAAGATTAAGACATTGCCGCTTTCTTGCTCTGTTCTTTCCCAGTTGTTTGCTAAATTTCCCCACTGGTGTACTTCTCATTAGAAGGGTTTAGCAGTTGCAAAATTTTGTTGGCTTGATAAAATAGACTCTGTATTAGAAAGATTTTGAGGTCAAATCTATATTCTCACTAGTTCTACATTGCTTTTATCTGGTGCTGAGTATCATAGCATATGTTTTTAGAGTACCCTGCCCAAGTCCTCATAAAGTGAGAGGATGTGATATATGTAGCCTGACCCTTCATCCACTCATAGTGGGCTAAATTTACATGGAATGGGGGAGTAGTGGATCTTTATGTTCGTGGATTATGGTGGTTGTCCAACAAGAATGTTGTAGAGATACTCTCTTTTGGTATTTTTGTTCTGTTGATTGTGAACAAGAGTTTTTCATGATTTTTATCAGGTGAATATAGAAGGAGAGCGGAAAGATGGGTATAGTGGTCAATATGATCAAATTTGTAATGCACGCTTACCAAGAGGACTTGATCCCCATTCTGTTCCATCAGATGAGCTGGCTGCCTCTTTGGGGTATTTTTTTCCTTTCGAATGCTATATTGAATTATGTAAACATGTGAAATCCTTGGCTATACGGGATGATTTGGTCACCATATTCTCTTTGAAGTTGAAGCATGCAGCCATGCACTTGCTATAGGCTTATTTTCCGTGTACCTCAAACTACATCTACCCAGCATATTTAATTTTTTTATACTGGTAATTTTATTTGTTTTGAATGTTCTGTGCTTTGAAACAATGGTGTTGGGTAGCAGATATATGGTGCAACTTCTTAATCTTGTCGTTCACAATTTGGCTGCTCCTGCACTTCATAATTCTGGTTTTGCGGTGAGTACTAAAACAGCATTTATTTAATTAATGGCTTCAAACATAAGTTCGCTACCTTATAATACACGCTAGACAATGTCTAAACCAAATTTGGTTTTTGGTCTATTCTTGCACCCTTTCAATATGCATGTAGAGTTATCAATTTGTGTATGTATTTCTTTGATATTTTCTTACTGTTCCTTCCATGTTTTTGGGGCAACTCCATTGGGTTTCCTGTGGAAGTTTTACTTTAGATTCTAGGAAATGTTTTGATGGTTGTTTGAGGTTTCCCTTTCCAGTGGTCTGAAATTTTTGTCAATGCATCTTTGTAGATTTAATAAATTTAGGCTCACACTACAAATTTATGTCAGGGTTCATGCTCAAGGATATGGCAAAGAGATTCATATTGGGACACACGTCCAACTTCTAGAAGGTAATATAGCTTAAACTTTAATTTTGTGTGGCTAATTTATTTCTACAGGGTCTTAGTGGTAATAAATTCTGCAATGCAGCAACGAATATCCCCTTTTCATACCACGGCAAAATTATTGCTCGACCAGTACGGAAAATTCATGGTCTGATAGAAGCTCTAGTAATTTTGGTGTTGCTTCAATGGAATCTGAAAAGAAGCCTCGTCTTGATGCTGATCGAAGTAGCAGCTTCAATTATTCATCTGCTTCTCCCCATTCTGTTCAAACACACAAGGACCTGCAAAAAGGAATTTCACTTCTCAAGAAAAGTGTGGCATGCATAACAACATACTGCTACAACTCTTTATGTATGGATGTTCCTTCGGAAGTGTCTACTTTTGAAGCATTATCAAAGTTATTGACCACACTATCTTCATCCAAAGAAGTCCGATCTGTCTTTTCCTTAAAAATGGCTTGTTCAAGGTATGTCAATACACTCTTTTTTCATGTGATTCCTAATTTCCTATTTGTACAATGTCATATCATTCTACTCTGCTGAAACTGTAACATTAGCTTGTATTAATATTTGATGGCCAATGTCCTATGTTGCATGGATATGGACACGGGATACGAGGTAGGAAGAAGCAACTCATAGTCATCCAGGGCTGTCACCTATAATGATCGTTTGGCGACATAATTTTCGTAAACATTAGGTTACGATACGTTAAAATATGTTGTATAAAAATAATCTAATTAAGTATATATGACTTGAAGTATATATTTTCTGTATAAACTCATCCATAAAATATTATGTATATAAATATAAAGATCTGAAATGAAAAGTAAAAATCAAAACTAGTTCTCCATCCGTCCCAAAATGTGTACAGTTGCATTTTCGTCTCAAAATGAGTGTCCTGTTTCCTTTTTAGGAAGTTAGATAAGCATGAATTACAAATAACATCCTATAATAACTTAGCTTTCCTTAAATTTGTTACAACACATGACCATGGGGGATATAAAGGTATATGTACAAAACTAATTTCTTAATTTTTCTCAAATAGAAAACCAAGACACTCAATTTGGGACGGAGGGAATTTTTATTTTTATATTGTTTGCAGTTTGACTATATGATAGAATTGTTGCTTTGGAAAAGTTGCAGAAGTTATGAAAATGAGCTATGGACTTTACTTGTGTGTGTTTGAAAATTATCTATTTTAATGTGTTGAGTAATACAAACATTTGTTTGTTGCAAGTGCAGGTCGCTTTAACACAGTAAATACTAAATTGTCGTTGTTGTGTTATATATTCTTCCAGGTCGTGTAAGCAAGTTCAACAGTTAAACAAGTCAATATGGAATGCCAATTCATGCAATTCGTCGACATTACTGGACAGCGCCCATACACTTCCTATCATGGTAACATATGAAATGGGGTGATATAGATATATAGATATTGAGCTATTGGTGTGCCTTAAAACTAAATATTTTCGTGTTTGCAGAGAAACATGTATGACAATAATATTGTTGCTAACTGCGGTGCAAGTTTTCTGTATGGCAATGGCACGGAAATGTTGGATACGGGAAAGAACGAAAGCCTTATTGAAGGATGGGATATTGTTGAGCATCCCAAATTTCCGCCACCGCCATCACAAACGGAAGATGTTGAGCATTGGACTCGCGCAATGTTCGTCGATGCCACTAATACTAAGAAATGATTGTTGTGCATATTTATACATGTAAAATGCCTGTACAGCTGATTATTATTGCGTCTTTTGTTGGGTACAAATATGTCTCAAATATACTCTACTTGTTACCAAATG
The DNA here is from genome assembly GCA_036897485.1 of Pelargonium nanum. Classification (NCBI taxonomy): domain Eukaryota; kingdom Viridiplantae; phylum Streptophyta; class Magnoliopsida; order Geraniales; family Geraniaceae; genus Pelargonium; species Pelargonium nanum. The sequence continues at coordinate 5,521 of JAYMTF010003647.1, read as the reverse complement.
CTCAATCAACTTAGTAATTGTTATAGTGACTTCTTTTTCTTTTCAGTTGGGACTGCGCGAAAATGATATTTATCAAACAATATGTTGGATTCACCGGTTTGATGATTTCTAATTTTCTATGACAGTTTGGATTATGCGAGATGTATGTTTTGGTACAAATTTCCGTTATATATATATTGTATTTGTGATAAAATACCTAATTTGATTCCTGAATTTTTGGTACCGAACATTTTTATCCTAAAATGATCCTCGATCTTTAAATATGGATTTAAAATGGTCATTGCTATTAGTTTTTGTCAAGATTTTTTTGTTAAGGAGTTTGACGTAAAATTCTAAATATCTTAAATAATTATTTTGCCGATATGACAGTTGGATTGTATTAAACAACTCATGTGCTGGTTCGTCGTGCTAACAAAATAATTTGTGTATTTTAAATTCGACGTCTAATCATTAGGGGAGAAACCTCGGAAATGATCATTTTGGAGATATTTTGAAACTATATTTAAAAGCTCAGGAACTATTTTAGGTTAAAAAAAATTATGATCCAAATTAGAGCAATTCCAGTCTTTTACTTACCTATATTGATTAATCAAAACAAATTTAATGTGCTACATATTTATATTATATAATTTTTTTGAAAACCAACCAAATTTTTTATTAATTAATATCTAAAGCTAACGACGATAGTATCTCCGAGGAGGGTGTGACTCCCTCCCAGTTAAACATATCTAACGTTAATTTCGATAACCTACCTAGTGCATTGGCAACTCGGTTTGCAGACCGTCTAACAAAAGAAAAGACTATTCAAACTTGGCAACTATATCACCTATAGCTGAAATAATAAAACCGAAGGCACTAGTGTCACCCTCTCTCTTATTTGGATTGCAGCCACAACCTCTTAGGCATCAACTTCTATAATGACGCCCATCCATCCTCGCTCCTAAACTCACCTAATCGTTTCTCGAATTGCAAGCACCTCGACCATTCGAACATGTTGCCCGCCAACCCATGCTCGTCTGTCACACCCTTACACTACACTGATGAGTCCCTAACCACCCAACTCACTCTAACTCGATCCAACCCAGCAAAACAGGTTGCATCCTTGTTGACTTTTAAACACCCCATCAGCGGTTTTTGCCACACCTCAGACCTACCTCCTCCCGGAGCCCATTCATTTTCACTCAATATGACATTAGCAGCCTCCCATCTACGGTCGGTCGCCATAGTCATAGCCGTAACATTCACCTGAGGCCTTATTATCGTCGTTTTGACTTTCGACCCTTCCACATGCTACAAGCCATGTACATCCCCACCGCCACCACACTTGCGTTCCTATAGGAGACCATTCTTTTAAACCATTCAATCAGCAATAATGCTCCCCTCACCAGAGATCCAAGCAAAGCCACCCGCCACGTTTCAGTAACGTTCGAACATAAGACCAGAAAATGGGTGTCCGTCTTGAACTCGATACCACATCTTAGAAGATTTCCAATCACAACCATATGACGCCTAACAAGCTCCGCACACACAACGAGGCTTCCCAAAAGAGCCGCCACCCAAAATGTTTAACCTTTGGTTGTACGCGAGCGTGTCATAGTTTGTCCCACCTGTCATTCCCAACTGCAACTTGCCCCTGCCCAGTTAGTTTAAGAAACCCGCTCTTCACTGTGTATGCTCCTCTTCTATCCAGGTACCAAGACCAGCAATACGGTCGTCCTGCTTGGCTGAATTTAACTTTCTGAATTTCAAAACATTTTGCTTGGGTAAATCTAGCATGCAACTGAACATGCAACTGTTCCCCTAAAACAGCCACTCTTAAGCAGTTCTCGCGCCGCCATAATACTCCTCCATGTGAAGTTAGGACCCGACTCTAATACGGAACATCCAAGAACGTTTGTTATAGGAAGTATTTACATTTGAAGATTTTGCCGAGAGAGACTCTGAATTATGATGAGCCACCAGCCTTGTTTGACTAAGAAAACCAAATTCACTTCGTGAAACGACCTGAACCCTAATCAACCATCCTTTTCCCCGACAACAAAGTTTTTCCCAGCTCGACCAATGTGCCATTCCCGACCCTCACCAAAATCGCCTGATTAGCTTCTCTAATTCCTCACAGACTGATTTCGATAAGATGTAAAGCCCCATGGCATAATTTGTAATAGTCTGAATAATTGATTTGATGAGGACTTCCTTCCCGTTCGAGAGAGCCATTTGTTCTGCCATCCGCCAATCCTAGCTCTTACCCGATCCAAGAGAGGTTTAAACAGCTTTATCTTACTTGGACCCTCCTCACCGGTGCCCTTAAATAAGAATTGAATTGTTGCACCCGCGGGACACTCAACACGACCCCAAATTCTTCCTGAAACGGCTCGAGGACATTACCGCTAGAGGAAACACTTGAGTTACCAAAATTCACAGCCATGACGCACACATTCATACGTGGTGAGTGTCTCCTTAATCTGATGCAACTCACTTTCGCAAGCGAAAAAGAAAGGCATCAGAAGAAGTAAGGTGAGGCAGCCCCGGCCACAAACAGTTGAAATTGGATCCGAAAGTTCATTGTTTATGAAAATTCGAAGGCAGAGTCTGATCCAATTAATTTTTAGTTTTTGCTTATCACCTCCATAAAACCTTAAATTCAACTTCAATTCCAGTGGATTGATTCGCTGGAAATCATTGGCTTGGCTTAGCATTTGGCTCATATTCCTATCGGACTATATATATTTTTCAGACTTCAACAAGACTATTTCTTCATGTTAGTTTAGTGAATTAGATTAAATTGAACAAACCACCTTAACTATTAACTATTAGGATGAGCGTATTCAAGAGAAACAAATGTCTTAAAGCCACTTGCCCCAACCAAGTATGGTTGTTGAAAGGGCATAGCTTTGAGATGTCTACATATTTAAGAACCAAATAAATGAGATACCTATAAACAAATAAATAAATGAATCAGCAAGCAGTAACAAGCCAAAAGCCAAAATCTTGAAATGGATAGAGTAAAAGAAAGAGAAATGTAGCTAGGGCCTAGGAGGATAGAAAACAATGAAGTAGAAAAACATAAAGTTACAAAAGGAATTGAGGTGCATGAGAAAAGGTCTAGAGGTCAGGCGAGTGAGGAGAAGAAGCTCTATTTCCATGGTCGTCCGACGAGGTGTCCTTAACCTTGTGAGTTAATTTAGCAGCCGCCTCCGCAGAGGCCTCAATGTTTTCTTTACCCTTCTCCAAGCTCTTCGATATTGCTTCTTTCACATTAATATTCTCAGCTCCCTTGTTGCCACTCCTGAAACTACAATAATAATAATAATAATAATAATATATCCACAAATTAAATGAGAAAACATTAATTTGGTTCTTATTAAATTTGAAATCATCATCAGGAACACATACTCAATGTTTGGTGGGAACAAGTAGAGATAGCCTTGAGTGAGCGAAGCCTTGAGTTTACCAAAATAACCAGATGTTGAAGGAGAAGATGTGTACACAGAAAATCCACTTTTTAGAACATCCCATGCAGATGGTACTGCTTCTGCTTTTGCTTTACTATTTGATTGAGGTGGTTGCTCAGCTTTGGCTCTATAATTAGCACCAAAGATGGTTATGCTAGTGATGACCAAACTAAAGATAATAACAACTTGGAGTTTGTCCATGGCTGCTGGTTTCTTGTATATTCTCATTCTCAGAGTAGTGTGTATATATAATTATATAGATAGAGATAGAGAGAGAGAGAGATTGGGTAAGAGAACGGTGACATGGGTTCATATGATGTATGGTTGACACCTCCTGTCGACTGTTGACTGTTGTGTCGTGTGGAACTGAGTAACGAGGTGGACGTGGCTTCTATTCCTTCTATTTGCTTTACACGTTTTCACTTCATCACCAACCTTCTACTATTTAAATTACTTCTTAATTAACCTGGAGTAGACCCAAACCAACTAATTTAATGTCTGTCCGGGACGTAAGATAACGCGGACATGGATTCTGTAGGCTGATCTAACTTGTTTAATAATTGGGTTGTGTTCCTGTCGAACTCGTTTATTCCGCTTAATTTATTTATTTATACAGACCATGTGGGGGTTTCAGGTTTAATTTATAGAAAATTATATATAATTACTCCAATTATGGATTCTTTCTTCACTCACTTATTTAAGGAGAAAAAAGTAAATTTTCAATCATATAGGATAAAAAAATGAGCTTTCTAATTTAAACGCGTCAAAATACATCAGGTCGTGTGGGGTTAATATCAACCCATTTATTTAAATGTGTCGTATCTGATAGTATAATTTTGAACCCAATTATTTTAAACGTGTTAGTTGTGTCATGTCATGTCAACCAACTTGGAAACAGGTCGTGATCATGTCATGTTATTCAACCTGTTTAATAGAATAATAAAAATCCGCTCTATCTTTCTCTCTATCATTTTAAGAGTCGGTTAGGATTTTTAATTGGCTATGAGTACTCTTGATTTTCAGAGCGGCGACAGTCTCTTGAATTTGCATATAGAAAATTGCGGTCTTTCTCGTTAAGATAGCGAACTTTTGTTTTGATAGCAAGTTATTAAGATATTGTTAAGTTTTACAGAGCAACAACGACATAGATTCGTGGTAGTTTTTTTTATTGGTGTGTGCGCAAGGTACAAAAACCCGGCACACATGTATGAATGTATTATTTTATTTGCATTGATTTTAATTTTTAATTTTTAAATATTACTCTTAGAGAGATTATAAATTATATTTGTAACTAATTTAATAATTTTATTTCAATTTATTGATCGGGTCCTCTTTGCTATGTTAGGTAAGAACCAGGTTGGGTGGTGTGGGATAACACCGAGCATGTGTGGGTTGGTGGCAAATCAGTTTGGTCGGGTTGCAATGATGGCTGTGTTGTGGAAGCTCTGGCCAGATTGGGTTCGAGCGCATGGGTGAAGCAATATTATTGTGGAGAATGATTCATTGATAGTGATTCAAGAAGAAGATTACCGATACTTTCGACTTGATTATTTTTTATTTAGCAACTAGCTAGTTTGGATAATATCAAATATGTCTTTGTGAGTTGGTCCGCAAATCAAATAAGGCATGCTTTAGTTATATCATTTTTCTTGTCCAGTGTGGTCGGGTGGATTGGTTTCAATCGCTCGATATTATTTTCTCTTTGTTAATTTCTGATTTGTAGTAATAATAATTAGTTGTTTCATTTATATAATAGTGATAAAGTGGACATATTTTATATTTATATGTTTAGTACCTGCATAGTAATAAAAATCTAGGATTAAGGTTCAAAATAGTCCCTGTAGTATCTAGAAAGTTCCAATTTAATCCTTGAACTATCAAATGATAAAGTGTAGTCCAAAGTTCAGTCAAGTGTTTAACTTTAGTCCAAAATTCTCGAGAAAGTGGTTGACGGAAGGACATTCCGTCAAATAGCTTGACGGAATCCGTCAAGTGCGCTGATGTGGATTTTATTTTTATTGTTTTGTATATTCTTTTTCTACATGGCGATGATATGTGTGAGCTTACGT
>JAYMTF010003646.1:0-14743 GCA_036897485.1 Pelargonium nanum | reverse complement strand
ATATATTCAACAAAATTGTGCAGTTGTGCTAGATTTTATGAAAAACATCTCCGGCAAATCCTATAGGTTGACCAACTGATGTAAATAGGTCCCCTCCTCCCTCATTTCTCATGAAAGTAGATAGTTTTGTGAGCAGCAAAGGGCCCATATGATATAGCTACAGGCTACAGCTCTACCGCATAATCTGTAAGTTACTTACATCTGGCAAGACTACCAATGGTTAATGCAAAAGCTTATTTCCTACATACTATGCAATATGTAAGAAGAAAGTTGCATATTGCATGTGACTTCTGAGAATACACCGATTGATTGGCATTTGCAATAGTGAAACAATGAGGCAACAACAGTTTTTCTATCCAGTGACACAAACCCAGGTCTATCTCTATGGATCAAAATCAAGCAACAACAGTTTTCCTTGGGAGCTGTATTAACTTTTAGTACAATCCACTGATTCAGCTCACTCTCATAATCGTTCTGAGTTTATTAGTATTTTTTTTCACTCACCAATCAAAAGTATGGTTACAGTCAAAGTCTACCTTACGGATCGTTCACCGATCTAATGCACACTCATCATCAACCTCAATTAGATTCTAGTTTTCTTTTCACTCTACAATAAAACTATGATTCTAATCCTTTCTCATCACGCTCTCTGAATTCAAATATAGACAAACATAAAACAAAAATACTCTAATCAGCACAAACAACTGAGATCTCTAAAATCTGAATTGCATCCTAGAACTACAGTCATAGCTAAAGTGGAGACAACTAGTTCGATCTATCAGCTCAAAATTGAACTCAAACAATCATGCTTCCTCCTACACTTTACATATCCCAGATAAGCAAATTCAACAAGCATGTCTTCTTTGCACTGGCAAAAGTTACAGAAGAATACTCTCGAGATCAGGAGCAGATGGTCGAACCTGAAAGCGGAAGGGTTGATGTCCTGAAATGCAACGACCTTCTCGTCCTGCAGGATAATAAAAGGAAAAAGAATCAGAACCTAAGGATAGGAACATGATCCGTTTGGCTACTGAGAAAATGTAGCAGAGAAAAGACACGGACGGTGTGGAGGAGAGTGGTGGAAGTAGGAGGGCGAGCAATTTGGCAGAAAATGCATGGTGATGTAGCTCCCGCCATTTTGCCCTAAGCCCAAAATTTTGAGCTCCCAATTCGCAAATCAGCTCTAGATCAACAAATCCAGAAACAATGGCGAGATCAAATGAATCCGGTTCAACCAAACCTGTATAACCAGACCGAAGTTTTTCGGTCCAATAAAAACTTCAAACCGCTTTAATGTTATTGTGTTAATTTCCAACCAAACCAGAAAAATCGCCGCCGCCTGGTCTCAGTCGCCGTCACTCTCACCATGACTGTCTCACTTTCATGGCTTCTATGATCCGCGAAGCCCTCAAAACCCTAACTTCTTCGACTCCTCACTCACTCGCGTGCCTCAAAACCACATTCAATCGAACCATGAGCTCCGGGTCGGCTCAGCGGTCCTTCCAGCTCAAGCTCGACCCGCTCACCGGCAACTCGGAGTGGGTCGTCATCGAAGAAGACGACGAAGTTTCAGAATATTCCCAGCAACCCATTCTTGCTACCACTTCGTACCTTGACATGCTCAATGACTCCTGCAGGAACAGAGCCTTCCGTGAAGCCATAGACAAAACAATCACCAAACCTTGCCATGTTCTTGATATCGGGTACCTTCAAATTCTATGTAAATTAAGTAATTAGCTATACACATATTTGCCAATTTTCACGTTGTTAACTGGGCATTGCACAATATGTACTTCATTTTCAGTGTCAAGATAATTTTTGCACATTGCACAATTTGCATTTTTAATGAAGATTATGACAAGTAGAAATGAGAATTGCTTGTTACTACAGTTGATTCTGGAAAAAAAATAGCTTCAGGAAGAAAACTTGCTTTCTGTTTATTGTGAGATTATGAGTTTTGGTTAGTTGCAATAAACTTATGCAGTGCTGGAACTGGCTTGCTATCAATGATGGCTGCAAGAGCAATGGAGCGCACGGAGTCGACAGCATCTTCCAGCACCAAAGGAACGGTAACGGCTTGTGAGTCTTACCTTCCAATGGTGAAGTTGATGCGTAAGGTCCTTCATGTCAATGCTATGGGAAAGAATATAAATCTCATAAACAAGCGGTCGGACGAGCTCAAAGTTGGGGAGGATATCCCTTCCCGGGCAGATGTCCTTGTGAGTTTTCCTCATTTAGCATATCAAGCTTATTTTTAGTTTTTTGCTTCATTTATCTTTAGAATCACACATTACTAGAAAAGACTGATACTTGTTATACACAAATTGTAATGCTGTAATTCCTTGTGCTTTAAATTTGAGATTCACGAAAAAATGGGAACTTTCATTATTACTGAAAGATTTTGTGAATTTTGATTTCAAGTGTACTCTACTGTGTTTTGACTACTGTCTGTGAATTTAGGAAGCCATTTCATTATAAGTGCAGGTCAGTGAGATACTGGATTCAGAGTTACTAGGGGAAGGGCTTATACCATCTCTACAACATGCACATGACATGTTATTGGTGGAAAATCCACAGACAGTGCCATACCGAGCAACCACTTATGGCCAGGTGTTTGTCCACACTAATAATTTATTCCTGTACAATGCAGTTCACATCATCTTTTCATATTAGAATATTAGTATGTTTCCTTACCTTCTTTTCAAATTAGATGCATGTATAATCTTATGTCATAGTGTCCTGTTAGCTTCTAGAGGCTGTTTTGCCCATATATCTGGAGCTTCTTGATATGTTGTATTTTTCCAGTATCGTGTCAGTGTTACCATTGTTACTCAGCTTTTGATGCCTTAAATGAACCTTTATATTATGTTGCTCTTTCTTTTTCAAGTTATCTAATATTAAAGTAAACACTCATTCCTCTTGTTTGAAAGAAAAATATTTTATTATTTCAAAACTCGAACAAGGTGTTCCAATCTTTTTCTTTTTCTTGTCTCCTCTCCTTTACTCAGCTGGTTGAAAGCTCGTTCTTGTGGAAGCTACATGATATATCCAACAATGAGGCAAAAGCATCAGATGGCATTCATCTTGTTCCATCAGGGTTGGAAAATATTTTACGTGTTAAGTCGCAGCAACATGCCATGCACTGTGATGCAATGAAAGATCAAATAAAACTGGTAATCACATAATTTACTTTTTGACAAACTTCACTGGAAAAAGAACTAGTGGTTTAATACCTAAGCATTTTAAGATCCATTCAGCTGTCAGAACCCTTCCAAATTTTTGAATTTGACTTTTGGAAACGGCCAGACAGTCATGGAGAAACTCAGTTGTGCATAAAGGCAACTAATGATGGCAGAGTTCATGCAATAATTTCATGGTAATTATATTTGTGCTATAGTTGTTAATTTGTGTCGTGATTCTTTTTCTTATCATACCTTCAAGTGTCTTTGGCTGTGTGTTCAGGTGGGTCCTTCAACTTGATCGTGAAGGGACAATCTTTTATTCCACTGCTCCTAGATGGATAAGTTTTCCATTTAACAAAGGTGAGTTACAGAGTCTATTTTGTTAATAGTCAGTAGATGCACTGAATTTTGTGTTTTGCAATGATCACACACTTCTGCATTCCTAGGAGCAAGTCAAGCAACTCAAAGATAAAACGTATTTAAAATTAACAAAAATGGTTTTACTTCAAAAATAAAAGGTTGAATAACTTTTTCCCCCCAAATATATTTCAGTTTAATGGCATCTATGATTCTCTCTTTTTAGAACTATATTGGCAGTGACATTGCCAACTTTTCTAGCAAATATATGATTAAGAGAAAGTCGTTTAGTTGTATTACGTATTAACCATCAGTGATTGAATCGTAGATATTCCTCTTTGTTACTTCCAAAGCATCCTAAAGAAACTTTGATGCATGGGTACCTAAGGGCTTCAATGTACATATCCTGTAGATTACATAGATGAAGAGCATTACTTGTGCTTTATGCAAGAATGTAAATAATGTTGCTGCTTTGATGTTTCTCTAGGAGCTAGTGATTGGTGTGACCACTGGAAGCAGTGTGTTTGGTTCATTCCAGGGGAAGGCATGCCCATAACCAAGGGTCAAGACGTTCAACTGCACGCAGTTCATTCTGACATTAGCATGTCATATCATCTGATGAGTCAAGGTCCAGGGCTTGAGGTTGGGCAGTATGGCAATGACACTGGAAATGTCCAGCTCTTGCTATCACCAGAAAGAATTGCAATATACGGAGACAGTGAATGGAGGCTTTCCATGCTAGCAGCCTTAAGAAATGCTGTAAGGTTTTTCCCTCTTTAACAAAAACATTCTCAAGTAATTAATCTTTATGAATATTGAAGTTTTATATACATCTAGTTTGATAGTTGGATAGACTCTTTGTAAATCTATTGGGAGTTACTAGCAATTCATTGCCTTCAGCTGTTGGTTTTCTTTTCTTTTGGTTATATTATTTTACTTTAGCATTTCTTAAACGTGTTGACAATTTTTAGAGCTCTTCAGGTAAATTGTATTTAAGACTTATCATCAATTCTGATGTAATGTGTAATACACAATTTTTATTATTTGCTTTGGCTTGCCTCTTGTTTTGATGTCTTGTTAGTATTCTTACTTCTTGTAATGAGTTGTGATGTTTGCAGTTGCGAGGAAGAGCTCCATCATTATGTGTTGTGGCAGATGATAGCGTGTTCTTAACAATTCTGGCTGCACATCTTTCAAAGACATCGCATATTATATCATTGTTTCCAGGCCTAAGAGAAAAGGGTGCCCAATATTTGCAAGCTGTTGCTGATGCAAATGGTTTCTCAATGGGTCGTGTTGAAGTTCCTGCAAAGAGGAAAACATACTTAAGTTTTGATGATACTCACGAAAAGAAGGCAATTTCCTTTCACGCATTTTTAAATTCCTCCACTTTTGGAATGCCAAAATTTGTATTTAAATCAGTTTCATTGCTACATGCAATTATAGAAATCTCAATGGTGCGCTTGACCTAATAACTGATCAGTATGATAGTTTTCCCCTTGCCTTAAACAGTTTTACGTAAAATGGGCACACCAACTTGAAGCCTCTATATTATAAACTATATTTTGACGGCCTGATATTCTTTGTTCTGTTTGTAGGTTGACCTGTTGGTTGCAGAACCCTTCTATTATGGAACTGATGGAATGCTACCCTGGCAGAACCTACGATTTTGGTAAATATAGTAGTTACATTTGTGTATGCATTAGTCAAAGTTCCCTCGCATTGTAATGATGAATTTTCAAATGAGGCTTTTGAAGCCAGTTGATATATCATTTGCTCCTGAATTCTTGGTATGCTAGCCTTTATTGATTTTAATCACTTTGCTTTGATATGTACATTATGAGAGACCAATCTAACTCTATTTTTTGGGTGGTATAAGGAAAGAGCGGACAATGCTTGACCCTGTCCTTTCAAAAGATGCTTTGATAATGCCTTACAAAGGAATACTGAAGGGTTGTGCCATGTCTCTTCCTGTAAGTATTTTTTTCAGCCCCCACCCCCACACCCTTTTTCCTTACATTTCATCCGTTGGAATCATGTATGTGACTATTTTCGTATGGGCCATTAGATTTTGCTATTTACTACATTTTTTATACAGGACCTTTGGAATAGGCGTCGTCGTCTTAGCAAGATTGAGGGCTTTGATCATTCAGTAGTAAATACCACCTTAGGGGCATGTGATGCCCCTGCACTGCACGAGGGTCCTTGTCTGCCTTTTTTTATCTGGCAGTGTGGGGAGATAAAGGTAATTAATATATCAATCATTTTCTACAAAAAGAAGATTTTAAACTTCTAATTGAGAAGTGTGATGAGCTCCAATGTGGAATAAGATTTTTGTATCGCTGATATGATACCTTCTCATTGTTCGAAATGTTCAGGAACTGAGCGAGACATTTACTATCATGGAGTTTGACTTCTCGAAACCAATAAGTCCATGTCATGGAAAAGTGAAGGTATACTCTGTTCACCTAGTAAACAAAGCGTCTGAATCTTTGAACATGCTTGTCTGGAACTGATAATCTGGTGTGCAGTGCCAGTGTGCCTTCTGTTTCCATATTGTGTGGTCAGGGGATAAAGTCATTTATTGTATACTAGTTGCAAATCTAAAATCACATGTAGACCCAGAAATACATTTGGAGAACTGTTCTGTTAGTGTGAGCCATAGTCGCAGAACACACAAGTATTATACTGCATATTTACCAATATTAGACATCATTATCTAAAACAACATACTACCATGGTAGACTAGAACTTAATTTTATGAACTTGTATTGAAATCAAGCTTGAAGTTGTAAAGTCCTGCTTTTGCCGGTGAACTAGTTTATGAGCTTGGGTGGGGTATCTAAGGATCTTAGGTTTACATTCTGCCAATATCAGCAAAAAATATACTACATTGTGCATTATTTGCCTTCTTTTTTATATTTCTTTACTGAAAATAATGTGTCCTGCAGGTTGAATTTACTGAGTTTGGGGAATGCCATGGATTCGCTGTGTGGATTGATTGGGCGATGGATGTTGAGAGTAACATTGTATTGCATACTGGGCCAGGTATTGTTTTATGATCTATTCTACTAATATTTATGAACTATTGAACAAATTTATCAGCATGCTTTTAACATTGTGTGGCAATATGGGTTCAGATCAGAGACATCGGAAACAAGGAGTGAAGCTTCTGGGCAAGCCTGTGACTGTTGGAATCAGTGAAGCAAGCAGTTGTTCATCAGCAGTAATGGAAGCTTCCTTTGATCCATCCAGTGGCGAACTCATCCTCAAACATTGTTTCTCGTAATATTTGCCTTCACTCAATTCACGCCGGTGATGCTGCCGGCGATAACTTTCTTTTGTAATGTTATTTACGAATGTGTCTAGTCATCTGGAGCTATTTAGGGCATGTTTAGTTATGGAGTATTTCTCCATTTTCTATAAAACTGTTTTCAAAAAATTGAAAAACTTGTTTAGCTGTATCAATCAACATAATCGATTTAAGAGCTCAAGAAGTAAACTCAAGTCCAGAGCTAATGGATTTGGACCTTGACTATACCTCCAGTATCAAGTATTTGACTTAAAAGACAAATTCTATTGTTGGATTTGTTTTAACCCCGGTCAAGAATGCTCATCACTACCAAACTCAAGACAGCAAGAAAAAGAAGAGAGCTAGAAAAAAAAAAACAGAAAATAGTGGATTTTTTATTTTATTACCATGAAACATACATCATAAATAAAGCCTAGTGAATTTTCTAACTGCACTTAATAATACAAGTATACAACATCCCAAGGGAAGAAAAATTGAATGAAGTATACATGATTTAAGAGGAATTATCTGACTGAGATACCTCAATCGGCTAGTAAAACATGCAAAATCGAAACTGGTACACCGAGGTCTTGCACAAATGCGTCTACAAGGAATGAGAGAGTTCAAATTCTGTGTACTTCCTGGGGTAGTATCAATTCATCACAATCATCAACAACCACCTGAATCAAGTTTCAAATTAGCAAGTTCAAGATTTGTCATCTTATCAAGCTGATTCTGTATAGGATATATAACTACAGCAAGAGACTCATACCTCATATCTCTTGCCGCTGTAAGTGTACTCTACATGTAGTCGCTTAGGTTGCCCAGGACAAGGATCACAGAAGCCCATAATGCCTGATTTCTTTACTCCCTGGTGAAGCTGCATTACGGATTGACAGTCAGTGAACTTGCCTTTAGAAGAAACTACTAATCCTCCTCACAAGAACTATGCTAGTGCCTAGCAGTCAACATTTATTCCAAATCTTTGATAACATTTCTCGATGCATAATAAAGTAAAGGTCAACATGCTCATGAACAATGCATCTTTTATGGATTAGCAAAGTAGGAACCATTGGAAATGTGATCAATAAATTATTTGAGGTTTGGTACATTTAGAATATTTTATCTTAATGTCAATTCATGATTAATACATGCACAAATTGGATTCATATTTCAAAATAATATCAACATAGCATGCATGGTTAAAACATGTGAAACCTTGTGTCCTCTCCACAAAAAAAAAAGGTTAGTAAGTAAAGTAACAGAGGAATTACAAGAAACCCACCTTGAGTGTACCGGAATCATTGACCAAGAAATTTAGAGGTAATGTAACGTCGATAATTGGTGAGACTAATTCATCATTTGTTTGTCTTGATTTATCTTCTTTCTTCAATGCATTAAGATCTCCATAGACTGCTTTTGTAATAACCAGCCCGCCCGTTTCTAGTTGTCTATTTCTTTTCCTATTTGCCACAGTTTGTAGTAATTGCTGAGCTTTCTCTGCTGCAGTCTTTGCCTCTCGAACCTAAACAAAACAAGGAGAAAAATAATAATTAAAATCTCAAATATTTTCTAGGAAGCTACAGAGAGAAACTTGTATGAGACAAGGTTTAGAGAGATTTTTGTGCCCTCCAAAAACAAGCGCCAAATCAGTTTGCAGATTGTGATGGTTCTTGTTCATGATGTATTAGATAATCTAGTCTTCACCATCGTCAAATCAGTTATTGATGGTATAAGGCGCTATTTAGTGTCTCACTATGTTTATTTCCACTACTAGTAGATAATGCCACTGTCAGTAATGTACTAGATAAATTGTGTGGAACTTTACATGAATCTCTGACAGTCATTCACTGCAGGCAGAGAATTATATAAATTCACAAAAGATATTTCAATCCAACATATGGACTATGTCTAAGTAGGAACAACACAATATAAAATTGTAATGGTCTGCAGATACGTGCATGTGTATGCATTTATGCATAGGGCTACAATCCATGCATGACAAAACTGATCATATACATTTGAAATTGGCAATGTGCCTTTACACACATAGGTGATTCATACCTGAGCAAAAGTTCTTTCTATATTCTCCAACGCCTTCTGTTTTTCTCTTTTAAGATAATAAGGTTTGACAACAAATTTCTGCAAGCACAAACAAATGACAATTAACAATGCATAGATGACCTATATTTTACAAACAATAGAATCAACTTAAATGACTTCCATGTTATCTTGCTTCAGGACTAAGATAGTAAGATGCTTCACATAAATTGATATAAAAAATGAAAAGTAGAAATTTAGCAGACTCCAGATTATCGGAAGGAGCAGCTAATAACCATAAAAAATAGTGGACTGACATAAAAGCCACAAAAATAGAGAACCATCCATAAGGTTTTTAAAATCAAAGCACACTGACATGGAATTAGAACCATCTGTGCTAACCTTGAGTAAAAAGTAAAGTGATGTTGGAATAATGAAAGCTCCAGTTGCAAACATAGCATTTATATGCCTGCAAAGCAAAATCTGCATATAACAGCCAATATACAAGCAATCTGTCAAGAACCAAAAGACGTACTGAAGTGGCAGGATATATATATTCTGTTTGATGTTCTTTCAAATAGATTTTAGCACTACAACCTATATTATTCACATTTCACCAAACAGCTGCAAGAAATGCAGTTTAATTGGGTCCATGGTACACTTTTTACACCTATTCTTTTTGCAATCTCCATGATATATCTTGCCAAAATCAGAGGAAAAATAATTTATGGTATAAACAAGCTGTCTTTAAAAAGGAACTTAATGCCTGCTTGTATCTGGACAGTAGACAAATATCACAAATAGTGATAGCCTCATCTGATTAGACTTCATAATATTACACAAGTATACTTACAGGAATAATTAACTTCTGCCCCCCGCGGCGAAATTCTATTTTCCAAAAAATACCCTGAAAGAAAGCAGAAAGAATAAAAGGAATATGAGATGAAACAGACAAGCTCCAGAAATAGTAGTCACATTGGCTAATGCTTGATATCAAAGAGAGCTTAACCTTCGAGAAAAGCATCTCGCCTAATGGAATACATCAAAGTATTCGGAGACCCTTGTGTCAGTAAAATATATTCAAAAATCCAACCGCTAGATAACCATTTCATCCCAGTTCCCAACAATAGACTGTATTTTTGTAATTATGAGAACGTAAAAGCACAAACATTGACGAGAGAGAAATTTGAAAAGATAAAAAAATTAATTAAATCAGCTATGTCTAGGTAGCTACTGTTACCTGAATACCTATTGAATACATCACGCGGATGGTGCTGAAATTAGAAAATTTCCTCCCACCACCAATTTCAATTTGAAGGGCCGAGCTGCCACGGTAATAAGTGAAGTCACAATATAATAATCAGATATGCATAATAGATAAATCTATAAATACACTGATGCAAATTAGTAATGATACATGTGCATACTGTATCATGTTTAAGCATGAAATTCCTATGGGGATCACATATAAATAAAAATACAGAGACACCATGAG
The DNA here is from genome assembly GCA_036897485.1 of Pelargonium nanum. Lineage (NCBI taxonomy): Eukaryota > Viridiplantae > Streptophyta > Magnoliopsida > Geraniales > Geraniaceae > Pelargonium > Pelargonium nanum. The sequence continues at coordinate 4,377 of JAYMTF010003646.1, read as the reverse complement.
AATAAGTGCTACCCCCATTTTTTCAACTTAAAGATGAAACCACTGATTAAACATTTAAAAAAACATAGAAACTATGCAAAATAATTGAAAATCCCATTAAATGGCCACCAAATAGAATCTTAGCACATACCTCCCGAGAGTACCAGAAATACGGCCATGAGAATTGGAAGAGAAGCGACGAGTACAAAAGGCTGAGGCCCCAAAGGAGCTTGTCCCTATCTGCAGTGGTTGAAACTCAATGAGAGGAAATTAAATCTTAAGAGACACTGATACAATCAAGGCAGCAAAAGAAAGTAAAAAGTTGTTACTTGAAGAAGATAAATAAGATGTAGGTGTACCTTCAGCTCTCCAGCAACAGACATTTTCTCTTCCTTCTTTCACCATCCAGCTGAAATAGATGACTCTGGACCTAATGTGAGCTGTATCTGAAACACAGAAAATGATAGAAATACAGTAAAAATATCAGCTGCAAGAAATAAAGTCGATGCAAATGCCAATATTCAAACACGACAACTTTTATCCAGCCTACAAGAATGCCAAGTAGAATATGAGGGAGTAGGATTGAAGAAGATAATTCTATGTATTGTATTAAGAAATCAGCAACTACTTTATACAAGAAGACTAACCTGCAAAAAGGAAATAACCAAATAGGAAATATAACCAATTTAGAGCTACCATGTTTCCTGATACACACTATTTTCTAATCTTGATTGCTAACTTGTACAATCCTAACAAAGATCAAAGGGACATCAAAGGGACAACTGAATGCTTCACGCATTCTAGTGTGTGTCACTATTGCTTCAAATGAGTCATAAACTGGTGTTTTGATTTTGATGCAGAAAGCAAACTACAAAAATGATAGAGTCCACTTGAACTATAAAAACAAAAACATTAGAGCATACATCTCCACTTGTTGTTTCAGATAGTTCGCGTGTCCAGGCATTGGAAAGATTGAAGGAATTATCTTTCAAAGACATTGCAAGCCCCATTGTTGCAGTTGAGTGTAATGATAGGTTACTGAAAAGAGAGACAAAAAGAGGTGTGGCAAAACTAGAAAAATGTGATGATATGTTGACATTTCTGAAAAAATATGTCCTACCGAGACATTTGCACCCCAATCAGTGACTGTAAACCAGTTGTAGCCATAAATTCAATTGAAGAAACCGAAGAAATTTGACGCTTGAACAAAGCCGAAGCAGTTCCACCGCCAGCATTCCCATTCACTGCCAAATTGCCACCAACAGCAAAAGCATTGCGCTTTGATATTTGTGATTGTAGTTGAGTACTCATAACCATCCTGACATATATGTAACAGACACACAAGCAGCCAGATAAAGGAAACTTCATGTAACCAAAACATACAATTTAATCATATTGATAGGAAAACTTTCAAATAAATTGAAATAAAAATACCCTGATTAATAGCAAGATATGTATTGGAGAAACTGCCAAAAGATGGGTGCAGTATGTGTACAAGAGCAATATAGGGAGAAAAAAAAACTTAAAAGAAGAAAGGAAAGCTCGAAAAGAAAAAGTAAGTCCTGAAACCCTATCAAACTAAGAAGTCTAAAAAGGAGGAAGAAGAAGAGGATTTCAAGAAACTGTCACGAAGATCTCAAGGAAACAAGTTGAGTTTTCATATAGGAAAGATCTACAATTACTCTTTTACATTAAACACTCGAAAAACCCAAATAAGAAAATGTAAGTTCATGCAAAAATTAGTCAATGGAACATTTTACAGGAGACCTTTAAACTGCTGATTTAAAAAAGCGAAGATGGCATTTTTCTTCTGAAAATGAACTAGTCAAGGAGATTAATACATACATTTTACATGTAAAGCGTAATCAATCCTTAAACAGTCTCATTAAAAAGACAATGTCAGCATTGTAGTGACAAAATGACCCGCTAACGCGCATGTAATACAGCAACACACAGGCAATTAAAACTATCTCTCAGATCAATAGCTTAGTATATGCATAATAATCAATTTGACAAGTCAAATGTGTTGCTGATTAGGCCTAATATATATATTCCATATCAGCCATTGGCTTAATATTCAGAAGATGTGTTTCTAAGAATATTAACCCACATTTTAGGCATGACAGTGGACCAGATAAAGAGAAAAAATATTAGTAAGATGAGTTGTACCCTTTCATTATGCCATCACCATCTAGAAATTTTGGCAATGACAAATTAGCAATTATGGTACCAGAAGGTTGGAAATGTGCTAAGTCCTTTTCTTGCTCCTTCCTCCGCCTTAACCTCTCAAGCTCTTCCTTTAACTCTTCTGCTTTATTCAGCTTTGGACCAAGTTCTAAACCTGAAGTCAGCCCTTCCATACCATAAATATCATATATTTGCCGTTTATATTCATCTGATAATATTTCGTAAGCTTCACAAATTCGTTGAAAGTTTTCTGTGGCAGTTTCTTTCATCTGAAACAAATATTATTTAAATAATTAGTCAAATACTATCATTTCTAAAAGAAAGCAACCAAAAGAACAAATCAAGGAAAGTTGCTCGTTTGAGTCTAGGGTTAAAATAGGAGAAGAAGGATCACCAAAGTACAACAATCAAAGGATTGGAAGCTCTAGAATTCAATGTCATACTATAACTGCATCCCTAAAGCCCAGGTTAACAACATAGGTTGTATAAAATTGTGGTAAAATACACTCAATTCCAAACAATGAACAAAATGCATGAATTACGCACGATGACTGATGAGTAAAAACTACTAGTGTGAAATGAGCACCACACTAATCATGTGTAGAGGAAGAGTTCAAGAGGAACATAGTTCAATTCAGTAGGAAGACGAACCGAGAAGGGATTGCCGATTGCCAACTTTTCTACTATACATCTCATAATTCTACTTAGTAGTGTACAGCTTAGTTTCAAAATTATTTCAAATAACATTAATTTTGTTTTAACATGCAAAAAAAGGAAATCAATTAGCATACAAGCTGCGAATATCTATGAACGATTGTATAGTAGACATTCAAAGTCTGCAATGGTGAAAAACCATCTAGGGGTTCTGATTTACAAAGATAGATGACTTTCAACCATGTTTCTCAACTGATAGAGCTTCCATTTTTTGCTGCTCATGCTGATTTCAGAATCGGTTAATCGACAATCAAATTGAATAGCCAAAAAAGATAGGAGTGAACATACATGAGGAGACTGGTATTTATCAGGGTGATAGATTTGAGCCCATTGGCGATAAGCTTTTCTGATTTCTTCATCAGAGGCGTCCGGCGATAAGTGTAACAGTGCGTACAGTTCTCTGTTCGGAGGTCCACTACTGTCTTCTTCCTTCATTTTCTCTATCCTCCTTCCGAGAATTCAGAATTCGAGAGATACGACAGAGAGTGTTCCGGTGAGAAGCTTTTGTTTTGGTGGAGATGCTCGCTGGGAGAATCTAAGCTCACCCAGCGGTCGTCACTGTTTTTATTGGGTTGGTGGGCTGTCCGGTCTTCAGTGGGATATGAAGTGTGTTGCAAAAGGGGTCAAATACAAGGTAATTTTCAATAATTCTCCCTTGTTCTTAATTCTTAACCCAAATTTATCTTATGTTGTTTTAAAATGTTTTGTGCAATTTTGTTAATGCCGTTAGTATTATTGAAACTTATAAAAAAAATTATTTTTGTGTATAAAGTGGCTCATGAGCTTGCTCGGCTTCCTCTTTCTATATCAGAGAATAGGCTATTTACTTTTACTTCTATTCCTAGTATTATTGGTGATTGTATTATGAACGATTTGGAATAAAATTTGGATTGTTATAAATAAAAAAAAAAGATTTCGTGCAGTTATTTGTTGTAATCTTTAAAACCTAAACTAAGAGTAACTACATTTTAGCAAAATATTTTCTTTCAATATAAGAGGATACTTTGTAGAATTAACTTACATAAATTATTAAGTAGTATACCTTTCCAAAAAAAATTATTAAGTAGTATAATAATTATTGATTGATTTACTCTTGCCATATCATTGTTGGAAATCTACGTAAACTATTTTTTAAACTTCAAGAGGTTGGGCTAGTGATGGCGGCCTACGTAAAAGTTAGTTGAGATAATTCAATTTAGGGTTAAATGGTCCAACAGTTTCTAGACTTACACTATTTTGGGAGTTGACTCTCAATTAGAGTTTTCGTTAGTTTCAGTCTTTATACTTTTAAATTTTTAGAAAAAACTCCAACATACCTAATGTAGCCGGTTGGCCACCTCTAGGGCTGGGCATGTTTCGGGGCGGACTGGAAATGGACCGGACCAACCCGGACCTAATGGATTCGGTCCGGTCTTCGGTCCATTACTCTTGTGTTCATTCGGTCCGGTCCATTTCCGGTCCGGACCGATTTTGATGATTTATATATAAAATATATAT